>JAQLOL010000005.1:18899903-18928403 GCA_029783665.1 Naso thynnoides | reverse complement strand
AATATTTATTGACACTAATTGTTATGTATTTACATCCGCCCTGTATATAAGTACAGTTGAGGTACAATGATTGCATTGCTTTTGTATGATTTATTAATAAATTAGTATTTTCAATTTTGTTTTTTCTTCATCAATTGTTTCAAGTTTTTAGCCACATTATGTGGCTTCTCACAAAAACTCAAACACAGAATGTGCACAACAAAGACCATGCTTTTATTATCCTCCAGGTAGTCCAATGTTCAGCACTACAGCATTTTCAAAAACAAAAAAAACAAAGAAAATGTTCAGTGGATCAAACAAATGAAAGCATGTGTCATGGAATAAAAAAAGCAGCTTCAAATAAAAACTTTTAAATGTAATAGAAACAATGCAGTTTTTTCAGTTTCCTTTAGATTATTTAGAATGCATTCCCATTGTGTTATGAAAAACATAGGTATCTAAATTTTGGTGGCTGCTTTAATAAATAACTTTACAGAATTGTCATGTGCAAATTAAATTATTAGCAGGATTTTTTCATCAGTGAATCAGTGTTGAAGTCATAGCACACACGAGAAGTTCGGGACTATTGGACATTGAAGTTTAAGGCCTACAACATCAAGTGTGATGAATACTCCGAGTGAGGATGACAGCCAGTTACCAAGTCCACAGGCATTTCAGTCACTCATGTGTTCACTGTTTTGATATGATCTGGCAGGAGAAAAAACAATATATATATATATATATTTTATGGAACCTGGTTGTAAGTGGGCACCATAGGCAGTAAAATCAAGAAATGTACACAACACACAAACTTTACATTCAACGTAGGATCAAAAATAACTGACATAACTACAGTATGTACGACAAAAAAAGCCCCATTTGGATGGGATTTGTTTCTGTTAGGGAGGATTTAAATATCCAATGATTTTACCCTCTCACTTATAAAATATTTTTGTGCGAAATGAGCTATAACCCCCCATGACTCAAACCCCATCCAGAGGGATTATAGTGAAACATGATCTGCCACCACAGTCACTTTACGTGCTAACTTGATGATACTTACTGTGCAATTTGTTCTGTAGGTATAAAAATATGTCTCAATAAATGGAAAATGGAAATCAGCATGCAGACAATTTTTTTAAGCACTGACACAAAATTCTGAGATAGTTAATGAAATAAACTGCAGACACATTACCTTGTAGCCAGTCCAAGCCTTCCTGTAGGCCCTCTCCTTTGATGGCATTGCTGGCACTAAGAAAAACAAGAAGATGGAGTGGAGTTAATCTCCTTGTGGCACACATTCACTTTCTCGTGACTTTTCTTGGATCCTAGATGTTTAAAGCTGTCTAGCTTTTAATCCACCAGCCTTCCATCTGTCTAATGAGTAAACAGGGTTGAAAACACACTCGTACTATAAAAAGAGTCATGGCTTTTGAATAACTGCTCATTTCTGTGCCCCCTAAAAATGTTTAACCTGAAGATGGAAATGAACAAATGAGCAGAGATTGGAAACAGACTAAGGAAGAAACCCATTAGTAAACAAGCCTACTGTACACTGTCTCTGTTTATTGTCAGTAATTAAGACTTTAAGCTGTAACTCTGAAAGCCAAAAATGTTGCAGGTGGTGGTGTAACAAAGGTTGTCTGAGTTCAGCCAGTTTAATCCAAAGGCACTTCTGTGAAAACTCGCTAACATTAGCGTGTATCCGGTAGGAAACTACTCAGCAACCAAAGTCTTTGGAGGTGTTGCCTTTGAACAGAACCATCATCACTGTAAAGAAGTAATGAACTACAATAAATATTGGTCTGAACTGAGTTTTCAACTTGATAGGACAGTTATTTTACCACATGTGCCAGGGTTTGTCTTTGATGTTGTCCAAGCACAACATCTGTGAGACCTTGACGGAAGACATGGCATCCTGCAGGTCCATCTTATTAGCAAAGAACAATACTGGTAACCTTTTGCAGCGGATATCTGGATAGTAATGCACACATGAAAAACAGGTGAGTCATTTTCGAAAGTTAAGCAGTATTTTATGTTTAAGTGTGAACATTTCCTTCGAATAAATCATCAAAAATGGAAAGTTGGACCATGTGCCATGATGGAGGACAAAAACTAGGAGGTTATTATTAGCCAAATGAGACACCCAGTGACTTGAATAATATCTGCATCATCTTGAAATTGTACTGGCAAGTAATAAACTTACATAGTTTCATTGTACTTCAATCTGCACACAAACTCAGCCTGTATTGCCAAATGGAGGATCTAGACTGTGATGTTAACCCAAACCCATGACAGTGCTAGTTATCTAACTGCTAATGCAATTACACAAACACACATACATATATGTTGAAACCACATAATTTAATAGATTTTTCAAAATTAATCCTTAAAGCCATGTATTTATAATGCTTTTAACAAGAAAGACTACAAACTATATCCAGTCTGTCTATATTACAGGTATTTTGTACCTTCATGGCTGAGAAGAGTATCTAGCTCCTCTTTGGCAACAACCATCCTCAGTTTGTCACTGCTGTCAATGACAAATATGATGGCATGGCTCTCTCTGAGGAGAACAAGAGAAGTTATCACACTGATTTGTGTAACTATAACATGTTTTAGTATTTGATGAGTTCATACTTGTAGTAATGCTCCCATAGGTTCCTATATCTGCTCTGCCCAGACATATCAAAGACCGTAAAGGACAAGCTGCATGCGGAGAAAGATAGAGAGGGAAAAGCTTAGAATAAAACTTATGGGTACATCAGCCATTCTCAATTTCATTCCGGTAAACCAGTCAAAAATTACAACATAAAAACAACTCACATAAATATCTATAGAATTCTACCTTGAACTCTTGAACTTTTCAATGTTGAAGCCAATGGTTGGGACTATCTCTTGTGCCTGCGTCTGCATGCACCCACACAAACACAAACACACAAAAACAGACAAGTAATGGCAAAAGTATGTCAACAAGGAGAAAGTATAAGGAAAGTATGATATGGGCTTTACCTGACTAACATGTTTCCACTCTTCTGAAAATGGGCCTAAATGATTCGAATGCTGAAAACAAGCAATCAGTGAATGATTGCAAAGAAATAAAGGAGATTCTGACAGGCCTTTCTCACACTATCATGTCTATCAGATTTGTGGAAACCCACATGGCAGGACTACGTGCAGCACACAGAGGCCTCTAAATGTCACAATTATGTTTTTAACAGAGCACTTACAATAAGGCCCAGTTCATGTACTTACATTGGACGGTTTGAGCTGGTTGATGATGGTCGTTTTGCCGCTGTTGTCCAGTCCCAAGCACAAAACGTTGACCTCTTTCTTCCTCAGGCCGAGCCAACCCGACAGTTTATCCAGCAGCCCCATTAGACTCGATCGACGCTACACCTTTAAAAGTTAACTCATCACCCCATAGGTAGTCGGACCATTAAAAAATAAATAAACTACATATGCATATTCTCAAATAAGGATAAACATAGCAGTGAATAGTGTGTTCTCAGTCCTTGCTGTGAGTGGTGTCATAAGCTTAGATGCCGCCTGGGCATCCCAGCTTGTGACAAGTAATCCTATTAGAGCGAATTAAGCTCTGTGAACCACCCGGTGACCTGATCGGGAAGTGTTCCACTATTTGTTGTTATATATCTACATGTCAGAGTGAAACAGGACAAAGAGGTCGTACTGTAAATGTAAAGTTTAGTCACTATAAACCTGCACATTTATAAAGAGATATTAGAGGCCCTGGTAAAATGTTTGTCATAAAAAATAAATGTGGCAAAATCAGCCGAACAATTTTATGATCCAATCTGAAAATTATATATCTAATATTACGTTATAATAATGATTGCAGGAATTGAATTTCAAGCTTCTCACATGCTAGGGCAAGAGCTGCTCAGTGGTCCAACAGCACCACCTCTTGGTTACCTCTTACCTCTTGGTGCAACTTCATGAAAGCTGACAGGTTGCAAAGGGGGTGAATCTTTCATTTTACATAATTTCCATTTAAAGCAATTTAAGGAAATGAGATTAACTAAATTAGATTTGACTTTATAAGATTTAGTCTTGGGTGAGGTAAAGCAACATTGCTAAGGCTTCCCCTGTATTTTCTGCTAACATGGCACTTGGCATTTCACAGCCTGAAAGATATGAGGGCATTTCTTCCCTTGGATCAATTCTTTTTTCATTGCCTGAGTTAAAAACTGAAACGTAATTAAATGAGCAGTCAACCACCAGAACTGTTCATCTTTATTTGCAAATAAATATTCGCTGTAACTGCCTCTTACAGTGTGCAAGATCTACAACATCTCTTTGGAAATTATAGAAAAATAAAATACAAGAATTATAAGTATACTTGTACTTTGTACAAAAGAACGTACTAACATTGCTAAGCAGTAGAACATGCTAAACAAACAGCATCTGATATTCTCCATAATCTTCAGAAGGGGTCGTTACAGTGGGCGTGTGTGTGCGAATGTATGTATGGAGGTTAATTTGGATGTCTGCGTGTGTCTTTTCCGCTCCGGAAGGCCTGGATGCGACATTATACTGTGACTGAAAGGCACAGATCTCTAGATCCAGTTTGCCTTTGACGTGAGTCATCGAGCCTCAGTTTGTAAGAAAAAACAGCTGCAGAGTGGCCGGTTGCTCTCTTGAATATGGAGCACAACTCAAAATTATAGCTCAGTCCTGTGACTGCATGAAACTTATGAACTACTCTGAAGTGCTTCTGTCCTGCATGGTTGCACAGACTGTAAGGCATTCTCTGTGTGTACCTGTGTGTGTGTGTGTGTGTGTGTGTGTGTGTTGTTTGTTAGTGTTGATGTTCAGATGACACGATGAGTTATGATGCTGCTGTTCATGTTCATTCTCTCTCTGCCCTCCTCGAAGTCATTTACTCTCTCTGCCGGACAGCTCCGTCCTGTTCACACATAACTAGAAATATTGCCCGTTGCTCAGTGTTTTTTTCACCCGCTAGGTTTTCGCTACTTCTACTGCGTCATCCTCAACTAACTAATTATATTCTGCAGCACTGCCTATACACCACTGACTTACAGAATGAGGAAAAATGTCAATTTCATTGGCAAACATCAGACAACTTGACATCATCTACTGCAGATCCAACAGTTTCCATTTCAGACGTTTATGTACACTGGTTTTCCGTACTGCCACAACCTTTACATGACCACAATGTACAAATAAACCGGGGTGTGAAATCCATCCAGCGGCTTTGTGCCGTCTCGATTACTCAGCTTTGACATCTTGGATCAACTTTGTCCCAAAAGTGCAATCCACTGTCTGTATGAGGGTGTGTGCAGGCAAAAAGAAACAATGAGTGTGTAAGGAAGCTAGTTCTGAAGAACCATATAAGTCTATGTCGAGTTTTCCAGACAATTTCAAACATCTGCTCTCTAAATCTAAAGTTTTGTGAACATTCATATGTTAAGACAGTGGGGACTGTGTACTTTCAGGCAATGTAAAACATTCACAATCCAAACAAAAAAGTCAGACTCATCACACAACTGTAGGTCCACTGTTAAAAAACGGTCAGAATAGACTTGTATGGTTTTTCATATGAAGGCAACGATCCAGTTCTGCAAGCTTACTCAAAGCATGTGACAATAAAAACAGGTTGGATGTTGTTGTGTGAGCCTCATGTTCATGTGTCAACAAGAGGTATCATTGCACGATTCTTCATCTCTTTCTGAGATACTGAGGTGACTGCATAATACTGTATTGCTGATTTGGATAAAAATCTTAAATAAATGAAAACATCTTAAATAAGATCCAGATTTACTAGGGCTTTCACATACAGGACTGCACATCTATAGATATTAGGTTATGATAATAATTAGCGATTAATTGTCTATACACTTTTTTAAACATTCAGAAAAATCTCCGTAACTCGCTCCTTGCTCCTTTCTTCAAGTATTAGCACACCAGATTCTCTGGAGAGAGGGTTTCCTAAAGCGATGCAAAGAAAACCTTTGTGATAAATTATCAAACCCCGAAATTAAAAATATTGCAGATACTTTTTTCAAAAGACAAAACTTTTTCGATTGCACACCTGATAGCAGCTACATGAGCACATAACTCGGAGCGAGAAAAGAACAAAAGAACAAAAATGTCAAAAGATTCAGTAGATTACGTTTGCAAATCTACATCTCTAGATATTGTTGCTCCACACACAAAGTACTGCTGCTGCAACAAGGCATTACATTCCTCTAAGTGAGGCCCTGGGCCAGTCTTTGAAGTCTATCAGGCTGTAATAGTCTGGCAGAACCAGGTAGACTGGGTAAGGGATGTATTGTAAGAAAATGTCTGTCACTACTGGATGTGAGGGAGACCGGGGGGGGTCAGTCTGCTGTGGTAGTCTGTTCAATGACCCCCTGTGTGAGGGTTCAGACTCAGGCACAGGCTGGAGACTGTCTGTCCGCGGTCTAAACTTCACTTCCGTCTGATCCATCCATCTGTCCATCCCAGGTTGTGCTAAAGGGTGTCCTCATACATGGAAACCCTTCTCCTGTTCGTGCAGCAGCTGAAGGCGGAGGGTCTGTATGCTGCTGATAATCCGCCTCTGGTGGCCGATCAGCTCCACCCCAAGACGCCTCACATCTCTAGGCCGAGAGCGAGAACACAGAAACACACACACACACACACACACACACACACAGACACACAAAACACTTTAACTTTTGAAGACTTTTCTGTGACTTTATATATTGCCTGTCAGATTCTTTCTGTCATGTAGGCATTGTTTACATTGTCTGAATAAAGGCTGTGATCTTTTGATAATAAATATGCTGAAAGATTCAGTCATCGCCCTCGGTCACAAATGGACTCAGTGAGGACCGTCAAAAGGATGTTACTTTGAAGTATTTTCCTCATTTTTCTGTCCTTGTAAAAACAACTTCCAGTATGTTTATAAGAACTTTTTCCCGCTGAGATTATTAGAGACACAACTTCTTGTGTAACTATGTGATACAAAATATTCTTTATACTGCAACCACAGGGCAGCATCGACCAAATGGAGAGGGGAGCAAATTGGGGCTGTCAGCATTAACACGTTAATCACGATTGATTAAAGGGCCATGATCGACGCCTCCCTTCTGCCGCAGCCACTTCCTGCTTCTTACTTGTTGTCATAGAGAAGAAAGACAACAATTTGCTGAATGGCTCATATTTTCTCTTTGTTATTTGCCTCCCTTTCGAGTTCCAGACAAGAAGATAGATACCATTCTTTTAACTGTGTGTGCAGTTACAAAGAAGAGACCAATTAGCTTAGCTCAAACAGTGGTAGTTAATGAGAAGTGCTAGCCTGCCTCTACCTTAAGTCATCAGATAAACTTTCCAACAGCTCTAAACGGTCCTGTGTGCGTGTTGTGACTTGTTTATTTACCACATTATGTTATTTTTAGACTCAAATTAGCACTACAAGTAATTTTAGAATCAAATACATACTAGAAGTAAACTGCAAGATGTGCCGCTAAGTAGATCAACAAAACAAAACGTCCTTTAGAAAAATTTAAATTACATAAATGCAGTGCTTTAAGTGGGCTGATACACACTGGTACGCGGTACCCCCACTTCTAGTTTTTACAGTCTTGTGTACCGGGACTGCTCACAAGCTCCCAGTACCCTTTCCTGTCCCCTCCATATCTCAGAGTGCCTCTTGGTGATTCATTACATTGGATTCATTACATGAGGTGACTCTCACTTCTCTCTTCTCTCACTACGTGACGCTTACTTTTTTGTTCTTGCGGAAGTGGCACATGCTGCATCCATGCGCTAACACTGGGATTCAGGTGTCGTGTGTGCGCTCCGTAACAGCTGCACTGAGCATTTGCTTCTTGCTCTGTCGTCTGTCAGCAGAGCGAGTCACAGCAATGTAGGAAGAACGGGGAAGAGCAGAGAAATATAAAAAAAATAGATAGTAATGTTGCCGTAGGAACGTGAACAGGAATGGATTCTGATGATGACACAGCTCTCTGATAGTCAAATGTATATACTCAGATACCGAAGCAGACAACTCATAGTCATTTGTTTAATAAATTAATTTCGTGAAAATCAGTATTATCTTCTATTATCTTTTATTAAATGTAAAAATTCAGAACATGGACTAATATGATTTGCTGATAACCAGCCACCTAATTCACATGCCAACAGGTGAAAAAGGGGAGTAGCGGCACTTATTTTTTTCCACTTAAAACACTGCATAAATGCAAGTAAATAACATAACGTTATCTGATGACTTGAGGCAAGCGCAAGCATTCTTGTCTTCCTGACAGGACCGCAGGATAAACTGCGGTAACCCTGATCCTGATCACATCATCATATGGAGAAATTCACAGTCTGAGTGCATCTCTGCATAACGAGTAAACCGAGTAAAATTTGCAAAATCACCATCACTGCTGCTGCACACAAAGGTCCTATCTGGTATTGTGCAATTTAAAAGTGGTTATGCTTTTGGCTCTTCTACTCACTCAATACTCATCCTCGCCACAGAATCCAGTGTGTTGTAGCCAGCTGCCATGAAATTACTCTTGTACTGACTCATTTTAATGGAGTCCAGCCAGTCGCCGACAGAGATGAACATCGGATAGTCCATTTCCTCCCCTGGAGACTCTGGTAGACTGATATGTATTTAAAAAAAAAAAAAAAAAAGACAAAAAAAAAGTCAGATTTTGCCACAATCTCAGTGTAAAGGTTCTTAGAATGACACATTTACTCCTACTTCTGGTGTAGGGTTAGGACTTTATTAGAACTTCACAAAACTTAATAAATGTTCTTAACCAGAAATGTCTAACTTTGCCTGGACTGAGGAGAGATTTCCTCTCAAAGATCATGTTTACTGGAAATAAAGTACTCAGATACGAGTAAACTCCCAGAGATGCTTGACAAACATGGTCTCACATCTCCTCCACTCGAATTAATTAATTTAGTGCAATAAAATGTAATACAATACCCCAGGAACTCTTCAGTGCCTTACCTCTGAATGTCCTCTACCAGTGGCAGCAGGCTGCTGGGGTTACGGATCAGTTTATCCAAGAAGGAAACAACATCTGTGAATTTGGGCCGATGACTCCTCTCCTTCTGCCAGCAGTGCAGCATCAGTTGGTGCAGCGCCACAGGGCAGCCCATCGGTGCAGGCAGCCGGTAGCCCTCCTCGATTGACAGAATCACCTGGAGAGACGATTGGATGTGATAAAGGAGACTAACTGCGGAGGGTGGCAGCTGGATCGGAATTTACTCAAATTGAGAATTGATCTATATGGTTTGAAAGTCAAATACAGAGACTTTGACTGGGTATCATATCCAGCTTATGACCAAATTAAAAGCCAAATTAATGCGGCATACCAGACAAACGCTGCAAGTCCCCTACATAACATAGCATTGTTTCGCATTACATGGATTTGCCTGTAAGGTCTAAGAAGTAGGACTTGCAATTACAAAGCTTTATAGTGATACAAGTTGGTCCTATTTTTCCACATTTTATAAAAATTCTTATGGCATCTGCAACATGAAATATTCAGTGTTCTGACATTTTCTATGAACATTCAACCCTTCAACTCTCAAGTCCAATATTCACTCTTTTTGCTTCGGTCTCTACCAACTCTGAAGGAAATATCAGGGATTTTAGTAGCTAAATGCCTCACTGTGTTCCCCAGCTGGTTTCTAACTGTGTCTGCTTGTGTTTTGGTATTGAGCAGGAAGTGCACACCAGGTTTTTAGTAATTTGTCACGAAAAACAGCTGCCTGCTGCGACCAAAAAAGTCGACAAGAGTGTCGTCAAAAAAGAACCTAAATGAGCTGGACAGCTAAAATATGAGTTGAAACTCACTATAACGCTCCATACAGCAGAGGTGATAATTCTCTGTCATCACTACAAGCGACCCATTTCATATTAGAGGCTGTCACTTGATACATTGTTACTGTACAGAAAATCGATTATAGCCACTTTACGATACATTAATAATAGTTCTGCCTGTCCACTTGTAAGCCTGCAACAAAGAAGAAGATTACTTACTTACTTGATCCTTCACCATAAATCAGGAAAGTAATTGATGATATGAGCAGAGCAACTGATGTTAAAAAAAAAGGAAGCATCATCGTATTTAGTGCTTTTGTAAACTATTTTCCCCCACGTCTGATTTCCTGTTTATTACAAATATCTTTGACTTTTAGTCTTCCTTTGTTCACTGTCCCAAACCAAATCTGTCCTATAAATCGAGTCCAAAGTACATTGTAAATTCCTTTTTCATCTAAGCTGATAGTGGGTATTACTGTAGACTCCTTAAAGTGGATCTCCCTATCATATCTGTGAGTCTATGGGAAAGTAGCGATCCATGTATCTTTGCAGGGAGCTGTGGTAAGTGGCTGACCAGGATGAGATAGGTTTTGCAGCTTGGCAGGCCTTTTGCCTTGAAAAGCACTTCTGAGCAATTCCCAAACAGCTCAAATCCTCTGCAAACCCTGAGACCTTAGTGAACGTGTGTGTGTGTCTGTGTACAGATGTGTATGAGTCTGTGTGCAAAGGGGTTGAGGGGATTATGGTGGAGCTTTCACACTCCACGGACAGAGAGATGGATCTGCTTCCACCATGACCCCTTCAATCCCTGACCATAGCCCAGGAATCAGCGGGTTGCTCAGCCACACTGAATCCACAGCTTTTAACTTCTCCTCTACTGGACCGAAGTCCTCTGAACCTTTGACCTTTACTGCTCTTTTCTTTTCCCTTTAATGCATCTCTTTCATCCGTTTGGTGAAATTCACCAGCATTTCTGTTCTTCCCCTCCTCTTTGTCAGAGGTAGTTTTTTTTGATGTGAGTAAACAGTTGAGGGGCAGGTTTAAAAGAGCAACAACTTTAAAAGATGTAATGGAAAACAAACTGAGATTTTACTCAGTGGAGCAGGACTTGCATTGAGAAGTCGATATTAGGTGTGTTGTAGTGTTGATGCTTGAGAGAGGAAGCAGCATAAGAAGTCCCTTACATCATCTAAGTACTACCTCTGGGATGCCTCAGAGAACATCACTTGTGAGATGCATCCTGGGCTTAGCACCACCCAGGACGATTGTAATTGATAAAGAGATGTTAACAAGCAAGCATATTTTTTCACCACAATGGCAGAATGATAATGGGTGCAGCCAGCCCTTTCTCCAGCGCTGATGCAGCTTTGTGGAGGTACAGCTGGCTGTGTGAGACTACATATAAAGACAATGATGTGAGTAGGCACGAGCTGGGAGAACTGAGGTGAAAACTAGAGATGGAAATATTTCAACTTTGTCCGGGGCTTTCTGAATCCGGCGTTACCTAATAAACATGCAGTGTTTGAACTGAACAGAGTTCAGTTCTACATCTGGTTTACCTTCATCGCATGTTTGGATAAGCATCATAATAGTACCGTATATCCAAGGTTTATGAAATAATAAGGGTTGCAGTGACTTTTTCCTTAATCTCAAACAAGAATAGAGATGCTTTGTACAAGATTTAATGTCCAATAGTTAACTGCGGTCTCTCGGCTGTTTAATTGGGCTCTTGATAAAATCGGCATTTTAAAAATCCTGGTTAAGTTCCCAACTGTCTTATCCCAACAGGACAAATGATGACTATTATGACCTTTACCATTATCCTTTTCGCTAACATAAACTGACTTGAACTTGTTTGACAATCTTATGTACGGTAGGCTGTCAAAGTTGTTTTAAGTCAGTGAGGGAGATGTGGAGTAGATGGTGACACCAGATTGTATTTTCACTCCTGTACCATCCCATTCTCACAAAAATATTCCTGTCCTGTCCTAATCCCACGACAGAATAATAATAATAATATTTTTTTTAAAATCCTGTCCCAACCCAGATCCGGAAGGATGACTCTCATCCCACTCATGTCCCATCCCACTCCCGTGTTTACCCAGCGATCAGCCAGATGTGAGAAAAAAAAGGGATACAAAAATACAAAAAATTCCGGAAAAAAAACGAATGACTATCGCTGAAAATAGCATTTTATCATAAAGAGTATGTGTTTTTTATGGCTTAAGGCACTCAAGGTTATATATAAAACTGACCAATTGTTGTTATGATATCTGGTATTGCCAACTCCCATTAATTTTTTTTCTGTCCTCCTGTTCCAATCACATGATGAATAGTAAAATTGACTCCCATCTCGCGGAAATCCCACAGGAATCACGTGACCAAACTAATTTTCTCAACTGGGTCACTCATTCCCCGGACAACATAAATGCAGCATAAACAACCTTTGTGATGACTGCGATACTCACATCCTGATTGGACATCTCCCAGTATGGCCGTTCCCCGTATGACATTACTTCCCACATGACAATGCCGTAACTCCATGCGTCACTGGCTGAGGAGAATTTCCTGTATGAGATGGCCTCGGGGGCGGTCCATCGGATGGGGATCTTACCTCCCTGTTCACACACAGAGGATAAAATAAATCCATGGACGGACTCACACACGTATGAAAGAATCAATGCATCCTGAAAACTGAAAGGTAAACCTTCCTCAGTGGCATTCATCGATTTTAAAAATGTTATTTGCAAGTACAACAACATATAAGTTATTATCTTAGTGGCCTCAGCCTGGCAAACACTGCTGTCTAATTGAGTTGTGACTGAAAAAAGTAACCTTCAAAACCCTAACAGATGCATGCTGGGCCATTTCAAAACATGCAACACGCCTAATATTTTGTAAATACTGCTGTTCACTGCTGTTCAAATGCTCTAGTATGAATCTAGACTCTGTCACCATTTCTGTGTTTATCACCTCATATCACCTCACCCCTGTCGTCTGTCCTCACCTTACTTCAGCCTTCACTTCCCCTCTGTGGATTTCAGCCACAGTCAAAGCTGAACTTGGAACCACAAACACAGCATTTCATTCACACAGTAACCTCAATACAAACCAGGAAATGGAGGTCACCATGGGCTCAGACAGATTTACCCAACAGCGTCTTTTCAGCACTAAAGTTTTTTGAAGTTTTCATTTGGCTGTCTACAACAACTCTATCTATCGCTGGCTGTGGGAGACATTTCCCCAGCCTATCAAGTACTGTATGAGTGGACTGATTCATCAGTTTGCTGATTTCAAGCTTAAATAAACAGCATATGTCTGTAAATACAATTTTTGAATGGAAAAGTAAGTGTCCCGACATGAAAAGCCTTTATCTCACCTACAAAAGTCACATCTAGAGGGAAACCTTGCTTTTAGGATTAAATGATGATAAAAAAGAAGGGTTATTAACAGAAATTACAAGCTAAGTTCATATGAGCTCATTGTTCAGGTTCACTACTGTTGTGGGGTGTTGAGAAAATAAATCAGGATACTGTGGATGCCAGTTCATGCATCAGATCCTACTGTTTCTTTGTTATGCGACGATAACAGGGAGGATCAGCCAGACAACAGATGGCAGGGAGTGTCTTGTAAACTCTCTGAACATCTCTGTAAATTGACTTGCTGTTTGCTGGGTCTCTACTCCTGTGCCTTTCATATTTCAAGACTTCAGACGCTACGTCTAATGAGGTTGTCTCACCAAGTTGGAAACAGATCAGGAGAAATCAACCTACTGGCAATAAATAAGACAGAAATTAGAAAAACTTGTATCCTTGTTACTACTGTTGTGGTGCTATAAATAGTAAGAAAGCTGACATCTGTTTTGCCTTTTAAATCAATGCATTGCTATAATATTCCCTTTGCATTAACTATGGTTGGAGACAGTGAGAGCTCTTAGTTTACTATAAGCCAAACCCTCACCCCAACCCTAAGAGATTATCTTTACATTAAAGTATCTTTTCTTCAGTTTAAGATCAGCAACATTAAGAAAACAGATTAAATACATAAGGGAACTCTCTTCAGTGTGTTTCTCACAAGAGTGGATAAAATAACTTTCCTATCATTAAATGCAAAGGCAGTAACAGAAACCCCTAAGAGCCATTTCCAATAGCAGGAGGCCTTCAAGATGTTAAGTGCTGCCACTATTTGTACTTGAGCTAAAGCATGAAAAACCTGCTTCTAAGAAAAAGCGCAGTCAGTTTTTCTGCAGTGAACTATTACTATATTTTTATTTTTGACTTGAGCTCAATGTTTTGGGTTCAGAAACATTTCTGCCTTCCACCCCTGAATCCCTAATCAAACATTTTTCCAAATAAGCTCTGAGCATAGAAATGAGACCCAAGAGTCAGGAAATCTCAAATGTGTGAAGGTTTTAGAGCAAACTGCTGATACCAAACCTCAGTATGTGACCTTTTTTGTTAAACATTAATCTCAAAACTCAGTTTTGCCCCAAGAATTGTATGGTTGTTGAGATGGAAAGAAAAAAAACACTAAAAAAACAAGGCAATACTTATTTAACTAAAATTGAAAGTATCCATCCATCCATCCAATTATTTGGATATTGTTACTGCAACATTGGCACTTTTTAAAAAATTTAATGCAGAGGTGATTTGTGGTTATAAAGGAATCAACTTTTTCTTGGACATCATATCCAACCCCAAATATTATTACTTTGTGACTCCAAATTAATGAAAGAATTAATTGGTGACTCTACTTTCAGCATATAAGAATTAACTCAGCTTTGTCATAACTTGTAATACATTAATTGCCGCCTAGTTTTAGACAATTACGTCAGATGTACCGTCGTGGTGTAAGCAGCCTCTGGGTCGTCCTCCAGCACTCGGGACAAGCCGAAGTCTGACACTTTACACACCAGGTTGCTGTTGACCAGGATGTTGCGAGCTGCCAGGTCTCGGTGAACGTAGCCCATGTCTGACAGATACTTCATGCCCGAGGCGATGCCACGCAACATGCCGACCAACTGGATGACAGTGAAGTGACCATCATGTTGCTGCCGAGGAAAAAAAGAATACAGAGAAGTAAGACAGCAAAGTCGAGGACAAAAGACAACAAGACAGGAACGCTGGTGGGTTATTAACAGGAAAATATGCTACTGATCTAAAATATGTTTTTAGCTTTTCAAGGGCCAAAAAGAAACAAAGTTACACTGTTGATTTTATTTCGATGTTTGAAGAATATTATACAATACTTAGCCACCAGCCAACCAAGGGCGATCTTGTTATCTGCCTGCAAGGCTTAAAAAAATCAATAACAAAGACATGCAAAGGTAGTGTTGTTTTTCAAGTCTAAGGCAAAGGCTCTCGGTAGATGTTATGCCTTGTTTTACACTATATTTATATCAGCATTGTTGTTATGTGTTTATTTTCCACAAGAAAACCACCCGAAGCCAGAAAAAGACATAAAAACACTTCTATTCTCTGATCATTTCAACACTCACCCTCAGAAATGAGTCCAGCGAGCCATTTTCCATGTACTCCACTACGATCATCACCGGCCTGCCTGCAAACACACAAACACAGTGCACACACATTTTTATTTCTCCTAAGGACTTTTTTTTGCTACAAAAAATTAAGAACAGCGCACAACAGACAGAAACAGACCAAGTAAACCAACATGAACCAATGCATGTCAACTCAGTTTGCACTTTTTCATGTGTCAAATCAGATGTGAGATCATTTGAACATAAAATACACAAAAACACAGCAAAGACAGTCTGTTTCTCAACGTGATCTACTGCTTTTCTGTTTACAGGGAAAATGATAAGGGTATTGTGTTGTGTTGTGTTAGTAGAGACTAAAGCAAGACCAACACAATCATTTCAAGTCATCATCATGACACCTGAGCCACTTTCATTTGCTGAATGAAGGCATTAAGGTGCAGTTAAAAGCTATAAATGCTACAATTTTCTTACAGGCCTATTGAGGGCAAATATCGAGGTTTGTAATGTTTGATTTAAGACGCTCTTAGGCAAAGTTCAATTCAAACTCAGTAAATTTGACCGCCACAAATTACACCATTATTTGCCAATGAAACCTTTGACTGTGCTACAGTCGTTGACACTCAAAGGAGAGCTATTATTCTTTTCTGTCTTTTCTGACCTATAAGTGTTGTTACGATAGTGGATACTCATGTTAAATGATGCCAAAACATCACATAATGAGGTACATGCATTTGGAGGTGAGCCCTGCAGGCTGTTTCAGTTGGCTCTGCGTGTTTTACTGTAGTTTTTTAACATTGTTTCTACAGTGACCTTAGTGCGTGTTGAACTTCCTTATATGCCCATGCCAGCTCGCACACACAGTGCTTTGCAGGTCCCCATCTCTGCTTTGCTCAGACACCGCTGCACTCTGCTCTCTGCTTCACAGATTACAGCAAGTTGTTCGAGATGGCTCCAATAAAGTATTATTTTTTCTGTGGCTGAAGGACAGTTAACTTTGTTAAACTTTCCTAGGAGGCAAGAACTGACGAAAGTTCATAGCGTTCCTGTTTCTTGTGGATTTATTCCGCGTAGATTTATTGACTTCCTCAGCAGGAGCACATGAACTAAATTAATGGCTAAAATGCTGCTACAGAACCACATGTTGCTTTGTTGTGTTGAAGTGTGAGAAGAGCAACCTGTGAGTAACATTTTATCAGTGTCCTAGCTGAGAATGCAGAAAACAGAAGGAAGACAGAGGGCGCGAGTCACAGTTTTCTGAAGATCTGCAGATTTTACTGTTCAGTCTATTGTGTCTAAAATCAAAATCAAAACCCTGAAAATAAGTATAATATGTCTCCAAACAATGTCTTTAAACAACTGCTGGTACTAGAACTCATTAATGGTTGCAAGTGTCCAGTAACGTCCATTATATCCATTATAACAGACTTGCACGACACTGATGAATTCTGATGTAATTTTGGCAGTTATTGTGCAAAATACCCCAGAATGTAATGTTATTAAAGCAACTAAAGTTGCTTAAGCACAGAGACATCGTGGGACAGCATAGGTCAAAGACTGGTTAGCATGATAAATTCTTGCATATTGATCATATTAGGTAAGGAACACTGGTTTAAAATGACCCTCTGACCATTATATTCAGTCATGTAGGTGATGCATTAGGTTGTGGTAGAAACTGGGTAACATAATTACACTGTGCATTCGTATGCAGCTGCCAGTTTGAGTCAGAGAAAAGGAAAGCAAGGGCTGGGGAAACACACACACCATCAACAGCTGATTGATGCACCGAGTCAAGATGCTCAATTCAGAAAACTTTTCCATCCCAACATGTGCAACCTGCCTAACGGGACCTGTTTAGCATTCAGTCCATGTATGACATAAAACATTCACTGGAAACAGGTGCAAGCACAAATTCTCCCTCCAAATGTTATTGTTTCCCCACAGAGTTTCCCCCTGGTGTTACAGATTGACTGGTTTACAGCTGGGAGGCAGTTGCCCAGGCCGCTGTGCCTCTGAGCTGTAAACCTTTCGGAACTGCTGGAAACAGAAATAAAAGTGTTATTGTGGTGAAGTAACACCATGTTATCACACTTCAGATTCAAGACAGCTTTTTTCCTCACATGGGAATGAAAAAAATCACATGATGGAAACAGAGTCAGGATGTGGGATTTTTCTGTTCCATAATGCAGGAGCAAAAAGTGTCACAGCCAATGCTTTATAGAGTGAGGGCATTTGATTTGAATAAACTGTTTTTCCACAGTTGAATTTTACAAATTTACACGGCTGAAATTTGTGGCACATCAGACTCAAAGAAGTGAGAAGTCACAGCAAAAATGAATGACATCTTCACTGAAGCTTCGCCCCTTTAAATGGTGATCATTGCTTCAACAGACGGACAACAACAAACACAATGTTTATGGTGTTTTTGTTTTTAAGGAGCTTAACATCTAATTAAGAGAGAGGAGACAGCATGCAAGACAGAGTGAAGCCAGTGAGGCTTCTGTCAATGTCACATTATGTGTTTTTTAGCTGACTGAACAGGTGGAACTATAAATCAAGATGACACACAGAAGCAATTCATTTTAATCAGTTTTTGAATAAAAATGCTGTGAAAAACAGGCTAAAGTTTGGAACATTTGGGATGGTCTCATTCACTGCACAGGGGACAGTCCCACATGCCTACCAATGAAAAGTTTTAACAAGGAGGTGAGAAATTCAATCAGATGGACAGTTTACAAAACTTATTGTTCAAGACTTTCTCTGCTGAAAGACAAAAATAGCACTTATGAGAAAGCAAAACTGCACATTTGTAAGTGGCACATCCGCCTTTTTTGCCTCACTTTACATTCTGGCCAGAGGGGAAAACAAAAGGACCATTCTACCTGCACTCCAAAACAAACCACGTGCCGCACAGAGGTGAGAAATGCATCACTAACACAGTAAAAAGGAAGACTCAAGGATGAGAATGTAAAATGGTTGGTTTGGCAAATGCATATTGGGTTATATTCTCCACCACCTTGATAAAGAGTGCCCCAAACCAGGTTTTGAAGATTTTCAATAATAAATCAGAACTGTCTAAAATGTTGTTTCACTGAATTGCCAAGGACTCATCGCCTACTTCACCTGCAACAGAGCTTGGTTAAAAGCAAATACTTTCAGTCACAGAGGAAAATGGTGCTTCTAAGTAAAGCACATATGCACTATATTGTGCACCTTTATAAATGCTGTTTGCACAGTGCAAGATTTTTTTTTTTTTTTTCTGAAGGGACTTTTTTGGACTTTTTTTTAAATTGACAGGCCAATATTGGCTGATACTATCTGCAAACCGATTTATCAGTAGGGCCTTATTTTTAACATTTTAAATAGTCAGTATGTTTAAACGATGTTTGAGAAAAGACTTTCAAAATGCACGCGAACACATTAGACTGAAATATTATATAAAATTTCTCTAGGTCGAGCTTACACACCCACTCCTGCATGTATCAACTGCACACAGACTGGCCAAAGCATTTTGCTCATGATTCTTCCCGGTCTTTAACCTGGAACTTGAACAGCATAAATTTGTAAAGGAAATCCGGTAAGAAAACAAGAATTACATAAGCGCAAGGGGAAGTGTGCATCAAATTTGTACCAAACATAAAGCGTAGATACGAAGTTTACAGCACTGGAAAGTTGTCCATGTTTTCACCATTTTACATGGATTCTGCTTGCAACTTGCTAACTTGTTTGTAGCTTAATTGGCTAACCGTAAGAAGGTCCAATAGCAAACAGTTAAACTGGGCATATCGCCGCCTACCACAGTGGAGTCGGGCAATAAATTAATTATATGCTTGTACACTGGGAAAAGGACAGCAGTCCATTAAAAGGACCTAATCGAGCTATTAAAGCGCGACTAAACTGTTCAGTATTGAATCAAGCATATTATCAGCAAGGGAATGTTGAACCTAAACCTAAATTGCTGTCACCAGGGAGAAGAAGGCACGGTGGGTACACGGATGGATGGATAAACAGAGCCTCACTTAGTTTAGACAAAATAAACATGAATCTTCACATCATACACTTCATTTTGCAGATACTTTCCCCCCAAACACCAATGCAGCGGGGATAGACAAGAAATTACTTGATCAAGCTCGGTTTTCCTGAGCTAATTAGCATGGTCTGGAAATAATATATAGTGATTCAGTGCAGTGCCTGAACAAAAACAAACACACCTGTTAAAAAAGTCTAATGTGTCGCCTGTTATTTAGGAGCAGGTACAGCAGTCAGTCACACCACAATACCCTCCATAATTAGTCTCTGAAGAACAATAACAGATGTAGGCAGCAAAAGATGGAGACGGAGAAACGGCTTCAACAGGCTGCCGTTCATTTAAACAGACAGGCAGGGAGACAGAAAAAGAATACTCAGAATTATTGTCTCTCCACATGTGATGTCGAGCACAAACAGCTTTTGATTGTTTGATTTGGTGTGAACAGTCTCATGTTTATGTGCTTCTGTGTCCTTGACAGGCAGTCACTAGAAATGGTTTGCCTGGATAACTTCCTGTGTTCTAAAACATTGATGAATAAGAACTTGATTTACTTCTTATTTCTTCCCATATTAGACTCAGTTCCTTTCATCAAATACATTTCCTGCTTTTATGCTTTACCATTTCATGCAATATAAATAGTAAAAACAGTGTTTTTAATTCAGGTTTTCTATTATACTATCAGCGTAATGGATATTACAGAAAGAATTTATCCTGTTTGTTCCAGCGTGTATTATGTACTTAAGTCTGATTTAGATTTGCCTGTTGTATTTAAGTATTTATGTTTACGGATGTATGTTGCTGCATTGTTATGTTGTTTGTGTAAATATCTTTGCGTTCTAAGGAACAGTGTCTCTGGTTGCAAGAAAAAAAAATAGAAACTTCTGACAATAAAATGAAATCTTATCCAATCTAATGATAAAATCCGATAAATATAAAATATTCCTCTACATGTTAATTCAGAGGCTATGTTTATTCAGTAAACGTGTCTAAATACGATTTTCTTCCCCTCCAAAAATTCTTAAATTGATTCTGATTCTTGAACTTTGTGCATCAGTCAATATCAGTACATATCCGATACCAGTGTGTCAAAAAATGTTTGTATTTATATGGATGTGCTTGACGGTGCACAAGTGGCTGGTAGTTTGTTGAAAATTGGCTACTTGTGCAATAAAAAAATTTGAGTTACACTGAGATTACGGTGTTTGGGAAGCAGCAGGGTCACATTTCGAAAAAATTAATCACGTGGTATTGGATCTGTGCTTCTGTGAACCTGCTGATAATGGATCCACCATTTTAGGCAGTATCAGATGCATTTCTGATACAGACATTGGTTTTTAGAACAACCCTTATATTCAGGCTCTTAACACTTTGATAGTCATTAATTTGCCAGAAGCATCATTGTAACATACTCATGCAAAGTTTGACAAAGAGATATCCTAATCGAAGGTCCATTTACAACCTTTTTTGAGCTTTCAACTGCATTCCATGTAATAAATAATAATTATTAAATATTAATCACAAAAAGTGACGCTAAGTTTTTATTTTACTCTAAAGCCAGTGATTCTCAACCAGGTGTCCATGTACCCCCAGTGGTCCATGGTATAATTGCAAGGGGTCTGTGAAATAATAAAATCTACGTTGTAAAAAGATCCTATAACATTTACAGACTTACATTATTCCTCAAATAGTGACTGAGGACTTTTTTTTTAACCAAAACTACAAAAGGTAACAGGTTTTTATTTCCAAAATCCTTCTGTTTGATGCAGATAAAATTGGTCATATTGTAGTACAAAACCATATTTTGATCTGCTTCCATTTTCCTTTAAAAGTTATGACATTAATACAAATTCAACACTTCCTATATTCTTTTCTAATTAAGAGCCCTGTAGCATTTCAGTGGACAGACACCATTTTTTTGTCATACGGATTTTATTGTTAAATGTTTGCAGGAACGTGTCGTTAAAAAATCATTGACTTGCAAAATTTAGCACCCAGCACTTGAAATCAAGCTACAAACAAACACACACACACACACTAAGAAGAAGAAAAGGACGACAAAAACGAACTACTCCGCAACATGGCATTAGCAACATGGAGAAATGGCTAAAATGGCCGTGTTTCAGTCAGATAGACTCTGGTCCATGAGAGGAAAAAAACACAAAACAAAATAAAAATAAAAACAAAAACCAAGATCGAAAGCACAAAGAGACCATATATTTTTGTCCAGGGTGGGGGGTTCATGGGTCCTCAAAATTTTTAAAAATATGCAGGGAGTCCAGTACCCCAAAAGGTTGAGAATCAAGGCTCTAAGCTACTTAAAGTTACATTTTATTGTAAGATTAAAGGAGATTGGGTTTACGATGTTGTTTTTATAAGATTAACTGCACTGAAAAGTTAAAAAATATCTTAAAAATCTACAAAAGGTAAAAAAATATTTTCACAACAGCTATTTTAAGGCTTTTATTCAGACATACTCAGCAATTCAGTGCAGTCAACCACAATTGTTGACCTCGGTCACAGCCACTCAAAGTGATTCTCATTATTTTTTAACATCAGATGTCTTACCAGAGAAAATATCTCCAGGTTTGTGTGTGTGTGTGTGTGTGTGAGTGAGAGGATTATCTACTTAATAGCTTCAGAGATGGTGCACTATAAGAGCTACAGGTAAATCCATTGGTGCAGAATATGAGTATTCAGCAGCTTTAAGGCATCAACGGCAGTATCGGCTTTTAAAGACCCTTATCGGTTGAATCCTTGTCAGGGGGGTCAAAGCTGTGGTGTGTCCTCAATCTGCATTCAAGGAGGCGAAGTGAGAGTCTTCAAGGGACACATTTATATTCACAGCGATGTCTCAGTTTATACACCCTCTGTAAAAACAACCATATGTTGCGCTGGGTGAGCCCCGTAAAACAGAGCTCGTTAACACACACAAACACCCACACACACACACACACACACACGCACGCACACACACACACACACACACACAAAACCTATTCCTGCACAAAAACAGGGCATTAGAACTTACAAGACCACAAACACACACACGCACACACACACACTCTGTGCAGAGGATTGTACAGAAGGCATAAAAACACAACAAAACTACGTGTATAAACAGAACACAGTCTGTTCACTAATCTTGTAAATACAAGAGAAACACACAGCAACTAGTTGCGCCACACCTGAAAATGAGTCGCTGCAACTTTAATGAGCACTTTTTCTGCAATTTACCATTCAAACAACCAGAGGCCTACATTTATCCATCAGACTGCCGCAGAACAGAGTGATGGGTGTAAAGATGGCAATTTTAAAAGCTCTTGTTACATCTTATTTTGCTTTTAAGCCGAGTGCTTGGTGTGCGCGCCACATCTGGGTCGCCTCCAGACAACCAAACTGAAAGGAGTATTTTGATATCAAGATGGTAACTGAGCTCAAGTTCTTACATCAACCATTGTCCTCATCTCTGCGAGTTACATTGGAAAATGCAGCGAGTAAAGGTTCCAATTAGCAGTGCAGTTATATACACATCAACGGCTCGAAGGATCATACCAGTGTTACAACGTGTCATTGTCCTTCAGCCACATCAGTTACAGAAAGCACACACATTTTTCCCAAAACAGCTTTATCTATCTCATATGATGTTTGTTTACATTTCTTTCATTTTTTTATAAACCCTATAGAAAGTACCTGAAAATGTATGACAAAGTTAATTAACAAGAACGTCCGTGTCAAAATCTTCACACTAAAATTCGAGGTGGGAATGCAGCACTTGTATGAACTATTTTTCCAGGCGTAATAACTTTTGTCTCTACGGCTCTCCTCTCTCTCTCTTGCTCAGCAATTTTGGACCAAATAGATGTAGAAATTCCCTTTCGAGGGGTAAATTACATATACCTAGCAAAATTCACTTGTCTTTTAGTGTTTCTATACCCCGTTTCCACATGAATGACAGTGAATGGGCTTTAAAAATGCAGTCTGAGATCTACTAAAGTATACACATTGTCAAATTTAAACATTTGTAGAAGATGGAGCAATCTCTGCTAATGGTGAGAAGTCAAGAAAGAACAGTATGGTCCTTTAAGCACTCAAACTGTATTTTTCTGGCCAGCATTTGTACATATCTACAGACTTTGTTTAAAAGTGGGTTCAAAATTTGTTTGGTCAGTAACATACAGGACATTAGTGGTTACTCTTCATAAATTATTGTTTAATAATAAAGATGTTTTATTATGTCAGCTCCAAGCTAAATCTTTCACAATCCTACTTACTTTTGGTGACCACGCCCTCCAGTCTGATGATGTTCGGGTGGTCAAACTGGCCCATAATCGACGCCTCACGCAGAAAGTCCCGCCTCTGACGCTCCACATACCCTCCTTTCAGTGTCTTTATCGCCACGGCGATCTCCTTCTTCCCCGGTGTTCGCAGGCGACCGCTGCACACCTCTCCAAACTCACCTGAATCACACACACACACACACACACAGATAAACGCAGTAAAGAGTCTATTACCATCTTCACACTAACAGCAGAAGTTCTCCACCAGGGGGCAGTGTTGCAGTTCCCATCTAAACTTCAGCATCATAGCTTCCTCTCTGATTAGTTAAACTTGATGAAATTCTTTCTTTAACCTTCTTTAAAAAGCATTGAATCTATTCTTACACTTTCTTTTGTTCTCAAAACCTGTTAAAGCTTTATTCTTCCTGCAGTCTGTGTAGAGAAAATGACAATGAGAAACTGGGAAATGGAGAAAGGCAACCTCTTTAGTGTGTACAATGGAGCAGAGGAGGGTTCAAGGCAATTATAGGTGTGGAATGAAAATAGATCATCGCCTGTGGAAACCTTTAAAGGCATTGTTAGCCTAACCAACATGAAATGATCCTTGTCCGCCCACAGATCAGTGAAACATGACTTGATGAGTGTGAAAGTGTGTGCGCAGGTCTCTGTGTGTGTACCGGCTCCGATCACCCTCTCGATGCGGATCCTGGACGGGTCGATCTCTTTGGTGAACTCGTGGACGGCCTGCGTGGGGTCTTCATATGTGTCAGGGTCCACGTAGGTCTTTATTCCTGGGAAAGGGACTGTGGAGAAACAGATACAATGAGCTGGATGCATTTTTTCACATATTGACCAGGTGAAATCAATTTAAATTAATTAAAAATTTTTCCAAATGAAATACTCAGTTAAAATTTCTAAAACTTTTTAGTGTTCCTATCAAATGTTTAGTACTTCCTGTTGCTGCTTTTACCACCACTAAAGCTTTTTCTGCTACCACTACCGCACAATCAGAGGTTGTCGAAGAGGAGGTACTTCTGCACTTAACAGGTGGTATGTGGGAAGACTGTTGAATTTAATGTGATATAGATTAAGATGTGATTCAAACTCTATCAGCATATTATGATTAAGGTAAAAAAGAAATTCACAAAGAAATTAAAGTGAGCCTGATGTATTTACCGTCAAAACAACCCGACTACTAGCTGCAAGAATTCAGTTTTTTAGTTTTTTTAAACCTTTATTTATTCAGGGAGGGTTCCACTGAGGGCGAACTCTCTTCTTCAGGGACGCCCTGATCACACTCACACAGTTACACATTCACACCTGGAAGCTGCCCAGTGCAGCGACAGGCTTATCTGTGGCCACTGAGCATCTCCACTGGAGCAACTGGGGTTAGGAGCCTTGCTCAAGGGCCCTCAGAGGTGGAATACGGGTGGGGAGAGCAGTTCCCTTCACTTTCACCACCCAACAAGACATAATATAAAATAAAAATAAAAAATAAAAAGAATGTAAGAAACAGACACATCTTCGGTCATATCCACCTACCCTCCTACACTACATAAATCCTTGCATACTGAGGAGGAGACATAACTTCCGTTAATCTGACCTGGACAGTTTGTAACGTCGTGACAACCTCTTAAATACAATTTGTTAGCAAGTTAGCAGCTAAATTATAAAGCTAAAAAAAAAGAAAAGAAAAAATAAAAAGAATAAGTGTCCAGTCCCGTCGCTCCAGGTCGTAGCTGCACAAATGCAAACTTCACTAATACACTGAAAAAACAAACAAACAAATAAACAACTTTTAACACTGACAAGTCCATCTTTAAACAATTTCAAATTTCTGTCTACATATTTTCAAGTAATCAATAGAGTTAAATAACATTCAGATCTCAGTGCAGTTCTTTGACTCCTCTCTTCCTCCATGTTTCCCGTCTACACACTTGAGCTGACATCTTCACAGTCTCAGATAAATACAGCAGAGACAGACGTCGTTATGTATTTCTTTTCACACTCTATCAACAGCTTGCCATGGGACATTACACATACAAACAAAAGAAAGATTTGGTTACCCTTTAGATAAACGGAGGAGACACAATTCCTCACGACTGAGTAGGAGCTGTGAGGCAGATAGACGAGTTGCCCTTTCTGATGTTCAGTAACTGCTCTCTGGCAAACACACATGTGCACCTATGAAGAAACACACACGCTGATAGCTTCCTCCTCCATGTATTTTGCGAGGACGCAGCAGGGTGGCACATGAACCCGTCTTTTAACCAGACGAGGTTTATTGCCTTTAAGCGAGCATCGAGCCTGTTGAAGTGTCCTTGAGCAAGTCAGTCAGTCTTTAAACAGGCTGCTGCTGTTGTGGCTCCTGACCCTGACCTCCCAGTGGAGACGGGAGGAGGAGGAGGCTGGTGTTATAGACAAACGCTGTGTTTCTCCTTCAGGGATCGATACAGTATCACAAAAAACAAAAAACAACGATCCGTTGTCTCGGATGCCTGAACCGATACCAAAACCCCGAGGAGTCTGTTCTCCTCTAAAAGCTTCTGCTCGACATCACCTCTGGGCTGAGACTTGAGACAGGACACAGGAGACACAGGTTCCCAAAGAGCAAAACTTTAGGAGTGAACACACACACACACACACACTCACTTGCTCGCTCATAAGGAGTGTGTTTTAATACTTAAAATCAGAGAATATGGAAGCTTGTTAGCCACCTTCAAAAGCTCATTTCTGCTCGAGATTATAGGGCCCTATCTTACGCCCGATGCAAAGCTGTTGCACTGCCGGCGCAAGTGCCATTGCTATCTTACACCTGGCACTGACGTCATCTTTCCGACCTGCGTCAGATAGCAAATGCACTTGTGCCACATCTGTGTGCCAGTGGGTGGGAGGTCTGAAAGTGAATGAAGAATGAAGACGTGTCTCAGCGCATTCGTTATCTTCAGCCCGGGGCAAGGAGGTCAAAATATGCCAGAGCTTAGATGAGAACAAACCTGGTCTACACTGAGGCACAAAATTTCTGCGTGGCATGTCTGCGTAAGATAGGACACATTTGGTCGAGGTGCGCACACATCTCCACAGTCACACACGGTTCATTTCTGTTTGTTCCCCACAGAGAAGTGTAGATTATTTAAATGTCCTTTGAACATATTTTCAAACGGAGACGATGGCCAAGCTAGAAATACTAATAGTTTCATTCATAATTAATGGCTTTTCATCTGTTTTTTTAAAACTGTGACATGCTCAGGGTAGCAGGCAAAATAAACCTAAAAATGACCTATAGGCAAGTGTTGCACATTTTTTTTATTTTCTGTATCTCTGTAGAATATTTTACAGACATTAAGAAAACACACACACACCAGAGCAGGATCACGAGTTTTTCCGTCTCTTTTTCCTTCTCTCCCTTCCTCCATGTTTGTGTGTAAGTGAAATCAGGTCATCAGAAATAAAGTGTAAATATTCAAGTAAACACCATGTGTATGTGTGAGTGTAGGTGTTATGTGTCTTTAAAACGACTCACATTAATAACAATAAATTAATAAAGCCCAATTGATCTGCATAAACAGGATGGGATCACAGCTGTCAGATCATCTTCACAGATCAGTCGCTGACAGCTGGAGCAACTTGTGTCTTTATTGGATTCAGAAAAACAAGGATTAAACATTTATGATTACATCTGAAGGAGACCACTGCGACACAGGAGGAAAAACTATTTCTTCGTCTGTCAGAGCCTGATGGAATCGGTTCGGCTTATCCAACTTTAGAGAGACTTCTTTCATTGTGTTTTCTCTACCAGCTGTTACTGTGGATGCGTTGTGCAGCTGTCCCGATGATGCCAGAAGACGAGCTAACGATCGCCCCCCCCATTTTTACATTGCTTTGAAGGCACCCTACCGTCTCATTGCATGTTCTGGCACTTTGACTAATCAAGGCAGCAGATCTGTCATATGACTTTAAAATCTTTTCTCTTTGTTTGCATCTTGTATTCTTGCCAGCGTTTGTGCCTGATCCTAAAGTAATGAGAGCAGACTTTCTGATTGGTTGTTGAATCTCCGGCCAAACACACCCATGAATTGATGAAGTGATTGTGAACAGCTGATAAGAGTATCCGCTGAGCGCCAAGAGTGCAGAGGGTGGGCCACAGTTTCTTCTCCTGGCTGGAGATAGCAAAGGAGGAGTTTTATGGCTTGAATAAATTAAAACCTTTGCAACTGGCGTTTGCGCCTTGTGTCACAGATGAGTGTAAAATTGGGTCTTTAGAGTAGTTCTCTGGATTTTAAACTGCAAAATTTCTCCTAAATATGCCTCATTTCTCTTGGTCCTGTCCTCCTGTCTTCAACCTGCTCCCCCTCATCCTCCTTCCTTTCTCCTCTCTATTTCTCCTCCAGCATTTCCCCTCGTCTCGCCCCAGTCATCGTCTCTCGATACACTTTCAAAAAGTCTTTCTCCTTTTCTACTTTACAACCCTTGTTTCAATTTGTGTTTTTTATGTCAGCGATGAAAAGTTGGGAATTAAAAGACAAAAGAGAGGCAAAAGAGACAGGGGGGTACAAGAGTGCAGGAGCAGACAGCTCAGGGATGCAGCTATGTATGTAACCTGATCAATCACAACGAAAGGAAAAGGAAAAAAAGCCCCACTCATGTAGAACATCAAATGAAACCCGAGGGGATGTGAAGAGACATGTTGGATATGAGGAGGGAGGGAGAGGAAGCAGCGCAGGATAGACTGGAAGATGAAGGAGCTCAGTGCTTTTCAAAATTTTTAAACTGTTGACTCCTCTGACGACTTAATTCCTGAAACTATAAATACCCCTTTTGCTGCTTCTTTTCTTGCCATTATTTTTAACAATAGCAAGTCAATGTTTCTGTATTCTGTCAAAGCCTGTGGCAGGGCCTGTCA
>JAQLOL010000005.1:18880991-18895374 GCA_029783665.1 Naso thynnoides | reverse complement strand
GAACACAGTGTTTTTTGAAGTTAAATTTACCTCTTAAGTTATTACCCCCCCTCCCTGTCACAAAACATTTTCTGTATATTGCCCGGAAGTGAATTGGTTCTTGCTTTAAACATGATTTGTACAGTTTTAAATTTGGCAGTGTCCCAGAATTTCAATGTATGTGACTTTAAAAACAGTGTGTTCGTGTGCTCCTTATAACCCACATTGTGTAATATCCTGACTACTATCCTATTATCCTATCCTATTGTTTTGAAAAAGATGTTGACAGGCAGTTAAAGTCTGGAGTTGGTTTACAGACAAAGTAATTAAGATGGAGGTGCAGTTTTTGGTAAAACCTGCTTCTAAACATTCATAAGGGGAAAATGTAACCTAAAGGAACACATTTTCACAAAGAAACCTTCACATTTGTGTCACACCACTGTGTAAGGGAAGCATACTTGTATACTCAAATAAAATAAATACTCAAACCTTGCCCTTCCTGTGTTTGTGTGTAAGTGTGTGTTTGTGTGAGAGTTTATCCGGGCACAGAGAGACTGCGAGACAGCCAACAACTGATAAAAAGCTGCTGCCAAGAAAGTCTGAAAAGCTGAGAGATTAGATGACAGCACCTGCAAAAAGACCTCGGAAGAATTCATCCAAATAGATGCTTGGATGTTACTCTGAAATATAAAGTGAAGAAAGCCCAAAGTACCCTGTCAGAATCCCACACAGAGCCGTGTTAATGGCAGAGTACAGTGAGGAGGCAGGAATTTGACTTTCAGCTTGAGTCCATTACTGTAAAAAACAAAAAAGGAGCCAACACAAAAGTGCATGTGCCTTACAATGTACATCAAAGGGATCAAAAAAATAAAATAAAATGAGTCAGCAGAGTTAAAGTGATTCAGGAAAAGCAAACGAGTTGTAGTACAAAAGTAGTTTACTGTGACTCATTTATGGAAATCCTGGATTCTTGGTGTCGAAGAAAAGCACCATACTGAAGACTCATTTTCTGATGAAAAAGACTCATCATGTCATTGTTCAATCATTAGTTGCTTTTTAATTAAATTAGTATTTAAGTTGGAAAATTGCCATACCTCATGTGGATGTCAAATCAGCGTTGATGTTAAATAGACGGGATTAAATCAATAAATTCATTAGTGCTCTTTTGGCTGAGAAAGCTGATTTTTATTCCTGCAAAAGAATTTTGTCATTTGACATCAGCGAAGACATGCTGCTATTATTATTCATCCCTTTTTCGCTTGTGTTGCATTTGAACACGTTGTATTGATGAAGTTTCATTGTAAGTCTTTCATTGTGGCTGCAGGTGTAAAACAGTAACACTGTGTTAAGGTAACCAGTGTTTAAAACATCACAGAATAAATCCCATGTGGGAACCCTGAGAACTGCTTTCATGACAGTTCGAGTAACAGATAAAAATAACTTCCTTCTCCAACATTCTTCTTAAATCTATTAAAAGAACAAAGCTACAACAAGAAAATAGACATTAAGCATCCACAAATGAAATGAAATATTCTCCTTATGCCGTTCAAATTTTTTTAACAGATGTTTTGTTTTGTTGATCTACTTACAAGCACATCTGCGGTGTTTTGCATGGGTGCCCTGCCGTTTACTTTTGGTACGTATTTGATTGTAAGATTGCATAAAATGCTGATCTGAGTCTAAAATAACATAATGTGGTAAATAAACAAGTCATAAGAAGCACACAGAACCATTTAGAGCTGTTGGTAAGTTTATCTGATGACTTTAGGCAGAGACAGGCTAGCACTTCCCATTAACTACCAGTGTTTGAGCTAAGCTAATTAGCGGTGGGTGAGCTCTACCGGTCTCTTCCTCGTTACTGCGCGCACGGTCAAAAGAATGGGATCTATCTTCTTGTCTGGAATGTGGGAGGGAGGCAAATAAAAAAATGAAAAAAAGAGCCATCCAGAAGTGTATTGTTGTCTTTTTTTCTGTAGGAAGCAGGAACCACCACAAAGGCTTGACTAAGGGTGCCTTGAAGGGACATAATAGCAGCACACAATGACAATGACTAAAAAATATTGAGGCAACCGTTGCCTTTTAATCGATCGCGATTAATGCATTAACGCTGACAGCCATTGTGCTACTATCCATCTCTGTGGTTGACCATTACCAAATATTTAGTAAAAACTTCATTCAAACATGACAAGCCGTTACAAAACAGACCCTTTGTGCTCATCAAGTATTTTGTAACGGGTGCATGATAGGTAAATGTAGGAGGTTTGAAAAAGTGCAGTGAGATGGAAAAAAGTGATTAAAGAAGAAATGTGCTCCAAGTCCTCTCACGGACGGCATTGCTGATTAATTTTAGGCTTATTTTGCAGTTGAGAGCTTAATTAATGACCATGAGCATGAGGGATGCTCGCTCCCACTTCTCACCAGTGGATCCTCTAATAGATTTAATCACTGATTAGACAGAATATAGAATTCTGCTCCTTGTTTTGTCAGACCCACAGTACCCACAATCACTTAAGAATGACTAAGGTGTGAGGTCGTGACCTGCTTGGACACATGATGCAGTTGTAAGTGTTATCAGGACAGTAATGTTGTTGGCAGTCAGCATGGATGAAAGCTGAAAATTTTTCGGTGGCTGATCATTTTTTCTTTAACCACTGAAAACAAACAAAAAAAATCAATCTGCAATCTGCATAAAGAAGTATAAAAGTGGCTTGTTGACATTCATTTAATGGTATTTTAGACTGATTGTGAAGAGATGATAAGTTTGTGATACATTTATTACAATCTTCTTTCATGTCTAAATGTATTTATCCTTGTTCGTCTGTGTCCTAATGGTTAGTAAGACAATATTTAAATCAGAATGTAGCGGTATGGGAAGTCAGAAATGTTTCTACCTGCCCAGATGTCCTTGACTTTCAATTAAATGTGTTTTTGTTTGTGGGTGTTTATTAAGTAAAGAGACAAACGTGGAAAGTTTCCATCACATTTATGGGATGAAGTGCATGTCTAAAGGAAAATTCAAAGGAGTGACAGCAAGAAGAAGAACAAAGGCCAGAGGCTTGACCTGAACCCCCAACAGAGATAGAGATCTCTCACAGTCACACTGTCACTTCAGAGGAGAGTCCTCTTTTCACTCTCACTGCTGCAGACAAGTCCACCTCTCCTGCAGCCCAGCGTCCACATGAGGGATGCTATCTTCCCACTGGAGATGAAGCAGGCGGAGCTAAGACACAGGGGTTGACCTCGGTCCCAAAGGATGTGATCGTACTGACATTATTTTTAACTGTTAGTTTGGGTTAATTTGCACCTACAAAACAAGATATATTGCTGGATAACCTGGCCTTCAGATTTATTTCAACTCTGAGGTTGCTAAAGTTGGTAACACTGCAAAATCATGCTAGATGTAGCATGAGACTCATTAGGAGGCACTAACTTGTCAACAGAGGCGAGTTTTTGAGTGAAGAGCATGTACTTGTTTCCATAGCCAATCAGCTTGTACTGACGTCACCCCTTTCACATTAAATAGTCATTTAACAGTGATATATGGAACACTTAAGCACCAATTACAGGACAGTGCTTTGGTATCTCATGACTTTTGCTGAATCCCGATTCCCCCCAAGAGCCACTATCCCTAGCTTTGGAGTGCCCTCCAAAAAGTAGTGTCCCTTCACAACGTAATGAGAAGGGGTAAGGCTGAAAAGACAGCATGTGGGTTCACATGTTACCAGTTGCATGGCTGTTATCATCATGCTCCTTTTAATGAACACACAGAGAAGAAATGAGGCAAGCAGAAGACATCTTCAATGCATAAAGCTGGTGGATTTCCATAAGGTCCCCTACGTTTAGAGTCTGCATCTGAAAATGCTCAGTTTGGAGGGCTAGATCACTACTCCTCCTCAGTCCCCGAAAGAAATGGTCCCTGAAAGAAATTGGGACAGGGCCTTTATTCGAGTGAGGTGCTTCATGTTTGATCCTGTTGCATTTTGATAAGCATCCACATGAATTACACAATTTTTGATTTTTGGTTTTCTTAGAGATACATTTCTTTGGATGCTCCCTTAATATCTGTTTTAGTTGAAACAATCTCAACATTAGTAGTGTGCTCTTACAGCCATATAAAGTGGCTAAATAATGTGACAGTTCAGGCTGCGAATGAATAAGTTAAAAGTCAAAATGCCCATAGCGTACTTACTGGAAAAATGTGTGTAAGCGCTTACTTGTATGCATGTGTGTGTGTGTGTGGGTTCATGTGATCACATGTGAGCCTCCTCCTCTTTGAAGACTTAACATAATCCAGGTTGCCAGATTAGAGCAGGTGTCAGAGGGCTACAAGCCGCAGGTTGCCAGATTGGGCTTCGGCTAAGTGAAGTCTGTGGGATGCTGGACACTGATAGACAGCGCAGATAACATGGCGGGTAACACTGGCAGAGGGGACAAGAAGGGGATTTAGAAAGCTACTGTTGACCTCTGCTGATGGGGTCAAGCTGTTCATTAAAGAAATGGTGGCATGCGCCTTTATCAGTCTTTTCCAGTCGTATCCTCTGATCCCCTTTATCCGCCTATCCCTCTGTCTCTCCGGCTTTCATGTTGAAAAGCGGCCGCACACACAGACCCAGACATACACAAAGACTGTGGCTTCTTCCACTGCTCTCTGGGCTGTTGAGCCTTGTTATGCTACATATTCACAAGCACTTTACACACCCACACACACAAAACACAACCTTGCTCAGAGCCTTAATCAAAGCATCAGGGTGATTCAAACAACTCCTCTCTTGCCCCAACACCCCTCGCAGTCACCTCAGCCTGCAGCACAGGCGACAGAGGGCACGCAACAACGGGAAGGGAAAAATATGAGCAAGAGTTGGAGGAGACGACAGATGATTCAAGGATAAAGAGTACACAGAGTAAAACTCTCCAGCTTGGCAAACGTGAAAGCTCTGCTCTGCTAGGGGTTTTCAGTCTTCAAATATAACGTGAGCAGATGCAAACATGCTGTAAAGTTTGGAAGCTTTCAGAGCAGCCACGTGTAAAACTTCCTCGTACTGCAGGTCCTCTTATACCCTCATTTGAGTTTTACAACCTTACATCTATGAGAGAAGTGTGTGCGTGACTGAAAGCTCTCGTCTTTCTCAGGCAGCTCAAGTACATTTGGAGTTCTTTTTCAAACTGAAAGAGTGCGAAAATCCCTCCCACACAGGGCAAAGGGATCGCAGATATGACAGATCGTGATGAAGTCGAAAAACACTCCAACTAGTGCTGCAACTGCTTTTAGCTGGAATTCAGAAAAAAAGGTCCATCTTGTGCTAGAATGCAAAAAGTCTAAAAGGGCTCTTACCTTAGCACTTGCACCTGGTGAGTGTGATTTTTTCACAAATATACTAGGAGTACTAACCCTCCTACACATACTGGGAACACGCCATAAAAAATAAGGAAAAATACCTCTCCTGCTACGATGCTTTCAGTTTATTTGTATTTATTTCTTTTTTAAAGGTGATGGACTTTGAATACCTTTGATGCTGAGCATGCAAACAACAACAAGAGCTTCACTGGGAGCTAACGTGCCTTGCTTGATAAAAAAACTGATCTCATATCTCTGAAGTTCACTGCTCACTCGTGCAAAATCCCTGGCAGCTGACACAGAAGGAATATGCGAGTGTTTTAAGCTGCAGTTCCTACGATGAACACTGGTTCCTGACTCTAGAACGACTGAGGGCCAAATCTGTGAGTGACTTGTGCATGCTCAGCCGTGAAGCGGACAAAAAAGCTTGGTGGCATAGGGACGTCTCATGGGGAAATTTGCAACCTCGTGGCTAACACGCTATCCAGTTGGGAACAAGGTATCCAGCTTTGTGGCTGTAGCCCTATTAGCTCAGTTGCTAACAGGACAATAAATTCAAACTACACTTTTGTACTGTTGACTCCTGCCTTATGGGAGTTTATAACTGACAGCGGAGAATTACACGAAAGTGCGGAGTGCAACACAACTAATATATTTGGATATTTAGCTCCATTTTGGACTCTTCATCAAAGATCAGTACGGTCAAGATAGTTGGCCAAAGACTGTAAAATGTGGCTGTTTTAAATGCCAGTGTGACAAGTCATGTTGTAAACAACACTTCATCAATTAGGTTGAAGTCAAAGTCCAAAGTTATTTGTAAGATGAAACATCATTAAAACACATTTTTACCTTTTTATTTTTTAACCTTCAATTCTTCAGAGTAGTACAATCAGAGTGAGTTCTCTTTTTCAGGAGTGCCCTGATCACATTCACACCTGGAAGCTGCAATGACAGTACAATGACAATCTGATCTGCAGCCACTGAGCAGCTTCGCTAGAGTGGTTGGGGTTAAGGGACCTGTCATCCAACCAGATCAATCTTGCTGATCTGGGGATTTGAACCAGCGACCTTCCAGTCACAAACTCGCTTCTCAAACCTTTAGGCCACCACTGACTAAGGTTACATTCAGACCAAATCAGGTGATCTGGCCAAAACGCAGGTTTTTTTTCATTAATTTCAATGAAGCTCGTCTGTTTTGGCTGTGATGGTCCGAGCCGCAGCGGCTGGCGGAAAAAAAAAAAGCTGGGTATGTCAGAAAAAAGTTTAAACTGGCTCACATAAGGGCGTCATCCTCCAGTGACTGACCACCACCACCCTATGATCGGGGGAGGAATAGAGTACACAACTTGATTGCCACACAATGGGTCCTGTTATGTTATTTAAGTTACACTCCCACCGCTGGACAACCCTTTGGCATTTCGCCAGATCACCTGACCAGGTTTTAATGAAGCTTAAAGGTTAGGCATAATACTGTTTACGCCTACTTTAGTTTAACATAAAAGCTTTAAGATCACTGCTCTGTTAATGGAAAAAAAGGTCAATGTTGCTGTAAGGTTGATAGATTGATTGGCTGATTTTTGTGAGAGTAAAAACGGGAATGTGGATAATGCCAGTAGAACACTAGGTGAAAGGATCAGCAGGCCCCTCTGTCTAATATCAACGTATTGGAAGGACTGCAATTGAAGACTTTTTTTTTGAGGTTTTCACGGTTATAGTTGGTTTTACATGTTACCAAATTCAATTATGAATTAGTAATTGTATCTACTGTAAATGTTTGTTAATGTAGTTTGTGCTTAGGCCTCAAGAGCCTTCGGCAGATAGTCAATGACATTTAAATGTCTCAGCAGGGCACAATTATGAATGTTTAGAAAATCTTTGCACCCATGAGTGCCCTGCTGCTTTGTCTCAATCCTAAGGGAAACGCTGATATGATTTTGTATAACCATGGCAAGGAGGAAAAGATCTAAGTGACTTTATTCATTGTTGTGGCACAGATGTCTGAAGCTCCAGTCACAACGACTGCTCAGCCGGCTGGCGTTTCGATAGCATGAGTGGCTAAAGTGACATCTGCTTTTACTCTTAGATCTACGGCAAAGAAATCAGCAAATAGGTTCAGAAATTGTGGCTTACAGCACACATTTGATGATCATGATGCTTGTACATTAGTGCGATATGTAGAGAAAAACAAAAGAGCAACTTTTCCTTAGGTGACTGAGAATGTTAGTGCAGGCTGTGCCAGCCGCCTGTCGACAATTCCATAGAGAGGATATTATAGTAGGGTTGCAGAGCATAAAACCCACATTACAAAGATGAATGCACATTTTAGAGTTCAGTACACCATATTCTTGACAAGTGGGTGAATGCATGTGAGGCTTACACCAAGAGAAGAGAACAGGCCCAAACGCTTAACCCCTAAATGAGGGGATTCAGCGGATCTGTAATGCTTTGGGGAGCATTTTGCTGGCATGGTTTGGATTCACTTTTCTCCTTTAGAGAGAAGGTTCACTGCAAATCAATACAAGTTGTCCTAAATGACCACCCTGATCCTGTGATGACACATATCTATTCTGAAAGAAAGAAAGGTCCCTCCCTGACTTACACTGCCCCCTGCATTGGGCACGAGGGGTCACTGATTGGTAAGTGAGGTGAGTAAGAAAGCGATGTGAATTTTATGATATGGCCTTGAAAGTCACCAGATCTTGACTAGAATTCCAATGAGTTGAGGAATCAATGCAAAGGTGTGTTGAAGCTCCTCTGGCAGCAAATGGTTGTCAAACACTGAGGTATCTGAACAGCTTTTTGAGGTCTGGATTTACTACGAGATGAGGAGAAATTCTTGTAAAACTGTTGTGGGGGGGGGGGTGGGGGTGGAATTTAGATATTTAGATAAGATGAGTGAGTCCAACGGGAAAAATTTCCCTGACAACACCTCAATGCAACAGGAGCAAATTCGTAAAAGCTGGGATCAACATGTGAAAGTGTTGCATATTTGGAAAGAAAGAAAGTAAAGAAATAAAAATTACTGTCTGTAGTGATGCCTACCACAAGAGGCTACAGTCCATGTCAAATGGTTGAGGAGTTATGAAAGGGGGCGGGGCTAGCCATGACCAATGTGTGTTCGCCTGTGTTTCTACAAAGTTGACCATGTTACATGAATCCATGTAGATGTTATGCGCCTTTTTAATGCAGACCATCCCTACTGCCCCACCCCCTTTCAACCAGTTGGTACAAACAGTTCATCAGCTGTTCTTTGACTCATGGCAAACCTTTGGACCTGATGTTGTGCAAGTGTGTGAATCCAGTGGAAGCTATGCGCCTTTTTGCAATAGGCCATTCCCCACCACCACACACTTTTAGCCAGCTGGCATGAACACACACACACACACACACAGAAACACACACACACACACTTAACCTCTATGCCAAATTCCAGCCTTCGGGGTTGAAAACTGCGGCCACCAAAGAGTGAAGTATTTTTGTGAACTGACCAACCAACTGATCGACTTATAGAGCGACCTGTGGAGCTGCTGGTTGCAGCTTAAAATTGTTTGTGCATCTACCTCTTGAAATCTCATACTGCTATAAACATGATTACAAACTTGATAATGCAATGTGTAAATGAAAGCATATTTTAATGTAACAATCAGGTTATCATACCGCGTGGCTGTATGGGTTTTCTGTTTATAGAAAGTATTCACATCTTTTGCTGACGTTCAGATTTAGAGAAACACTTGAAGCAGCAAAGCCGACAGAGAGGTTGATCTGTTACTGATTGTGTTTATTTGCATTAATAGCAACCAATCACAACCAGGTGTCCAATGACAGCCATTTTCATATTTTTTTAACCAATGATGGAAAAATCTAAGGGGTGTCTTATTTTGACTGAGATGAACACTTAGGATGATCTACAATTCTCCTATAGGTTTGGGATAACTTTTTAGATTTTTTTAAAGAAAAAAACGTGAGGATGTGAGAACAAGAATGGCTGGTACAGAGAGAAAGGAGTTTCTGCCGTTTTTGGTGAAACCATATTTAATCAAGCCGGAGTTCACCCACACTATTTAGAGTAACAGTAACACATGACACAAAACCCTGGATTGGATGTGTGGATTTAGTAGCTTTCTAGATGAAATTAGTGTTTTGAAAGTATTGTACATACGAAACGATAAAGGAATTTATACTATAGGAAACTGCTGAGAGTTTTAGATGGATGTTTTAAAATAGTTTTGATGCTTTCAAGACTGTATCTCCATAAACTGCCAGCAAAAGGGAGCACACATTTTAAAAATGACCAGTTTAATGTGGAGGAACGGTGGAGGGAAGAAAAAATATTCTTCAATTCCAGACATCCAACGGTGATGATACACAGAATAGAACTCTGTGGTGAAATATCACTTTAAGTTTTTTTTATGCAACACTTTAAACCACATCGGACCACACTTTAATAGTGTCCCAGTATAATACAGACTACAACTTGGTGTCAGAAAACGGAGTAATAGAGTTATTCAGTCGAGGTACAGGGTGCTAATGGAGCTAGCCCGGAAGCTAACAGCTGACTGCAACCGACCAGCGAGAACATAGTGCAGTTCAAGCCAACGTCACCACTAAGACTCATTGGTAACCTTATAATATTGTTCCAGTGTAATACAGACTACAACAAATACTATCAAGAATATATTTACTTCTCCACTCTAGCTATCTGTTTTAAGTTGTTTATCTTGTATATATGTCTACGGTGGTGGTTGCATTGCTCCCTGATTTCCCAAACTACGAGGTGGGCCGAGGGCCAGAACATGTGCGCTTTAATCGCACATTTAAAAATTGACCGCGTTAAAATGACACGTTAACTTTGACAGCTCCAGTTAAAATTGATCTGCCATGTTAAAAACTGAGAAAAAGTTGTCTGAATCTATCAGAGGTTGATTTGAACAACAATGAAAAATGTGCCTTACTTCAAATTAGGTCTATTCAGAAACATCTTACGGATATTCAGACCCAGAAGGGCTCTGCATGCCCACACAGGTGTAAGTTATTTGGCTTTTTTTTTTTCTTTGAAGCAAAAGGAAATTAAAATATGGTCAAAACTGCACTTGGTGGTGTGACCTGACCTCTCCAGACCCAATAAACTAACAGGAGGAAAGGAAATGTTAGTCAAGAATGTTCTGTACATCAACGCAGCCCTGAGAGGAGTTTGAATCATCTAAATAAGTCACAAAACCTTACAGTAAAACTTCACCGAATGACAACAATTGCCTCTGAAAATGTCTGTGATTTATACCAATATATTAAAAGCAGGTACACTTACAGATTGATTTTTATAGCAAAGTGACAACTTAATACATGCGCAAGACAGTAAATCAGTTCAAACAAAAATCAAACCAAGCCACACTAAAGTAGCGCACTGACACTGAAAGACACTCTGTTTAAAATTTAAATGACGGGTAGTGAAGTGTTCTTACCTTCCAGTAATCAGGAGGAAGAGGGTGAGGATGACAAGGAGGGTAAAGCCGCCAACGGCTGCTGTGACGATGACCAGCACCTGGCCTTGGTCTGAAGCGATGTCCGATGCTGGAGGAGGTGGAGGAATGAAGGATGTAGTGTTGAGGAAGAGAAGATGTGGAAAAGGGGGCAGAGAAGAAGAGGGAGCAGGGGGTTGTGGGAAAAGGGAGAACAGATATGAGCAAGTGTGAGAATGTAAAGAGGAGGAGAGAAGAGAGAAGAGGAGAGAAAAGATGCAAACGGGAAGGATGGGAGGAAGGATGAAGGGACAAGAAAGAACACAGTTCCTTTTAATATCACCTTAAGTGCTTCTCTCCATCAGTGCACCACACACACACACACCATGTAGGCTCACTTGATGGGCAGATATCCAGAGACATGTTTGAACAGCTCTTTGTAATGCAAAAAACTCTCCGTCTGCCTCCGTACTGCAATGATTCATATGCCTGCTGCTGTTTAATTAATATTATTCATTCATGAAATTGTGATTTAGTCTATGATCATTTGGTTAAATTGGGCCCATTTGATATTCATGATTTTCCCTTTTCTGTGTCTTGTCACAAGGCTAACGAATCCGAGATAATTGAAAGATGATTGCTATTACCAAACTTATTTCTATAATATTTCACGCTTAATGAATATGAATTGGAGATCAGGGTGCGTGGTCGCGAGCCCAATGAGTGAGGCTCGCGTGGTTTATACAGTGTTTGGGTGTGTGGCTGGTAAGTCAAGAGCTTGTGTGTGCGTGCGTGTGTACAACGTGTCAAGAATGTGTAAGTGTATGTGTGTGTGTGTGTCTTTGGATGGATAAAAGTAATTACCGAGCACTCAGAGGGAGGGTGAGTGAAAGTGGCGGTGGCCAGATCACACAAGACAATTCTCCCGGCCGTCAGCTTCATGCACTCCTCACATTGCTAACTACGCAGATGTGTTGGACTGATGCTGCTGTAATGAGGTGTGTGTGTGTGTGTGTGTGTGTGTGTGTGTGTGTGTGTGTGTATGTGTGATGTTGCTGCATGCACTGTTTGTTATTTCTCTTGTACTGGAAGATGGTGATTCTGTGGTAATCTAGCAAAAAACAATTCTCTTGCATAAATACCCAGAAAATGTTATAAACTCATGCCAGTAATGTACTTTGGTCCAAGTTTTAAAGTGACAATACAAGTGCATATTATTCCGCAAGAGACACAGAAACCTTCTAAATATAACACATTAATAGAATTTTCAAAAGCAAAGATGACACACTCATACGATTTTAGATGAAAAAGTATTTCCTACAAATGAATAAAGAGCAATGCACCTTACTGCATCTGATTAAAGATACCTAATGTGCCATTTGTTATGTTTCAGCATCAATTATGTATTACACTTTCTTACTTTTCTCTCATGATGTTGTTTAGGTGTGGCTAAAAATTGATTTTATAATTAGCTTCAAATAAGTTGACACAGTATCAATTGATGGGTTACAACATACAATGTAGTGTAATGTTCAGGTTCCATTTGTTCAAGCAGTTAGGATTGCTGGTTTTTACACAGGCGTCTTGGGTTCAACTCTGTGTTGCAGCAATTTAATGTCTTTCAGTCTTTATTCATTTTGCTGCCATACACTCTTGCTCTTTGTCATTGTCTGATCTGATAGAGGAATCATAGATTTTTTGGTTTGGAAAGGTTATGTTTAGTGCCTTTAATGTATATTTTAATTACAGTAATGCTCTTTATAATTAAAATAGATTGAATTCATCCTGACCCTTAGACACAAGAACTTATTAAAACAAAATATTTGACTGTAGGACATATAACTCATTAGGATTCACAAGATTGACACAATTTTGTCATCTCTTCATTTTTCAGGCAATCTAGCCTAAAAACAGATATTTTGGTTTATTTTTTACTTTTAAAATTTACTCAGTTTGGTTTAAGATTTAAGCCATATGGCACACTTTTATTAGCCATATTGTGGCACATAGTAGTTCATAAAGAAAAAAATTATCTGCTCTCGATATTGTCTTGGCCAAGGTGTCTGGTGTGGACCTAAGAGATGCCAGCCATGAGCAGGCTGTGGAAGCCATCCGCAGGGCCGGAGACTCTGTGGTATTAGTGGTCCAGTCTGGACAGCAGAGATGTCAGGTAACCCACTTAATGTAGCACAACAGGTAAAAAGTAGCTCACGTAGAAAGCACTGTGCAGTGTACGTATAGGAATGCATCGATTGCATTGTGTAGCAATTAAGTCCCTGGAGGCTGCAGGTTCTTCTACACTGAATAACAGTACTTAACACATACAAAAGGGGAAGGTGCAGTGTAAACTTTACTGGACGACTCGATAAGAAGTTTTAGTGGTGTTGTGCGTGGGAAGTTGTAGCATTGAAATATGCTGTCCTCTGGACACAAAGAATATTGAACAGAAGTACCTCAGTCTGAGCACCTATCTACTGTCATCAAACATAACATATTGAATGCACCATTTTAAGCATCTACGCTTCAGTCATATAGATATTCATCTGCCTACTCTGCATCTTGTGTTCCGCCCACAGTCCCCTATGCTCACCAACCATGAGAGACGAACTCCAACACCACAGTCCAACTCATGCAGTGGCAAGGTAAAACTGCTGCACTCGATACTTAAAGAGATAGTTCAGTATTTTTGAAGTGGCATTGTATGAGGAACTCATGCATGGTCAGTCTTTTACCTTCTGCAGATGGCAATCACCGGTGTCACTGTAAAGCTGTGTACATACCAAAAGCAAATTTAATTCTTGGTGCGATGAAATTACATACAAAGCCAATGGCATGATGCGAAATCGTGTTGGGCGCCGTGAGGGACCCATAGCGCAGTGAGATTGCAGCAAATTTACACGCAAGGGAGGTGATTTTCGCATCCATCACATCTTCGCACAGGTTCAATGCGATTTAAGCACGTGATAATTGCACCATCAAAAGACATGATTTTTTTTTTTCACTTTCGGTGTGTACACAGCTTTAGGAGAAAGGGGGTAGAGATCACTGCACTGGAAGTCAGCGTTGAACTGTTCCAGACAGCGTGAGCAGAAAAACAGTTTTCAGCCAAATATGAAAATACTTACCAAAAAAAAATCAATATTCATTCAGCTGTGCAATGAATGTAGATTTTTTTTCACCACTTTAGTTTGCTGCCAGACAGCCGTTTATTTTAGCGCTACACTTTTTCAGCTGTAGTCCCCCTCCGTTTTTACTACACCCACTCACGCACAGTATCACTCCACAAATCAGCTATTTGGCTCAGAGTTACAGTGGTTAAACGGCTGTCTGGCGGCAAACTAAAGTGGTGAAAAAACCCTAATTTAGCGTACAGTTGAATGAATAATGATTTTTTTAGGTAAGCATTTATATATGTGGCTGAAAAACATTTTTCTCCTGACCCCGTCTGCAACTGTACAGTTCCTACTTCCAGTGCAGCGATTCCCCCACCTTCTCCTGAAAATGACACCACTGATTACCATCTGCACAACGTAATAGACTGACTATGCATAAGTATCTCATACAACCCCAATTCAAAAACACTGAGGTATCCCTTTAAAGCTTCACACTCATG
>JAQLOL010000005.1:18858281-18875525 GCA_029783665.1 Naso thynnoides | reverse complement strand
CTGAGCTTAAACTGTAGTTGTAATCTTATGCGATCTAAAGTTATTTTACACAATGGATGTAGAGAGAATGTATTTAGTCCAGTGAATACGGTTTTTGAAAAACCAAGTTTTTGAGATTTGAGTTATTAGACGTCATGTAATTGACATTTATGTGATTAGGCTTTGAGGACGAGAAGCCCTAGGCCCTGGAAGTCCAATTATGAACATATTTATCTAATCAATGACTGCAGACTAATGATACTGAAGCAATAACATCTTGTGGTTTATCAAAATAAAGATATGAATTGAGACAGAGGTGAGTATTCAAAAACCACGTCAGTTGCCTCCAGCTGTACTGTGATTCTACTAGGATGAGAATAAATTTGAAATCATCTTGAGTGACATTGTAATTGTTTTAAATTGTAAAACATGGATAACTTGTGTATTTGCAAAAGAGGGATATCCACACAAAATGATGTCCATTTTAGTGGATACTACATAAACGTGGGCCATTATTTACATGCCCATCATGAAACAAGCAGCCAGCAATAATTTCAATGTGATCAAATCTTAGGGACACTGTGGTGGTGAAATAGAGCTGCAGGGTTAAGATGTGCTGTGCAGCACTTAGAGCAACAGTCACTATTACTGTAAATTAATTTTAATGCTTGACTTCTTCCATATAACTTAAACTTAATAGCCATTTAAAATCTGTAAGGTTGAAATGTTTGCAAAAATAGAACAACATAATATCATGCGTGAGTGAAAACAATAATATTAGCATAATCAGCAAGCTCAAAGGGCATGGTGCATGTGTGTGTGTGTGTGTGTGTGTGTGTACGTTGATGTTTTTAGTGGGTGTGTGTGCACATGCTTTTGTCTTAAACAGAGTATAGAGCAGCTGGAGAAAGCAACACAATAAGCCAACCTCGCTGACATCTTATTAGGAGTTATTATTACATATAACCTCTGATATGAGCATTTTCCTCGGAGCGTGCTCATATCCTTTGCTCTGTCTGTCCTCAGCGGCAGAGAAAATTCATCTCAGGGGGATTTTATCTGATCTAACTCTGTCTAATGAACCACTCTGTTGAAGCTGCGACGTTGCAGGGTTTTTTGTGCTGCTTATGCCAGCTGGGTACAACAGTGGCGGCAGGGTGGTGTGGTTTGCAGCTACAGTCATGCGGTGGAGGCATCAAACTAAGACACGGCAAGATGGTTGGCATCTGCTGTTAGCATATTGGCCCCTGATAGGGAACAATAAACACAGCCTAAATACAATCTCCCTCTGACTCGCAGATTAAAATCAGCCTCCCACCGCACGCCACTGCAAAATGCACACTCACACGAGTTGTGCAAACAAGCAAGGGGAACACAGTTTGCAGGAAGCACATGCACACGTGTGCACGCGCAAACAGTTGAAGGCGGACTGGAAAAACAATGTTTGTTGGAGAAGCTGGACCACTGTTTGGCTGTCTGGAAGGAAATAATAGCCAGTAGAAATGTGGCAGCACTGCTTGAAGTCAAGACAGAGCTCATCCAGACACAACACTCACAAATTCCTTCCCACAGTATTCATAACAAACCCACAATCACTCTAACAGAACCATTAAACTTAGAAAAAAGGAAAGGGATATTTTTTAACCAGACCATATCAGCTCTGTTCTCGTCTCTGTTCAGTGATTAGTAGTCAGTTTTCGAATTGATTTGGAGATTTAACCGATCACCTTTGAAGCACTTCATGGTTTAGCTCTCAGCTATATTACTGAAATGTTGCTCCCCTTTGACCCAGGGCACGGCCTTAGATCCTCGGCCAGGTCTCTGCAGCTGTTTTGGAGTCAAGGCTTAAGACTAAAGGTAACCATGCTTTTGCAGGTAACGCCGCTGAGCTCTGGGGCTTCCTGGCAAAGGATCAGAGGCTTGTAGAGTCTGTGATGTCTTTTAAGTCCTCTCTCTAAACTTGTCTCCTTAATAAAGTCTCAAATTATTATTTTTTTAAATGATAGTAAATTACACAATCACCGAATTCCTTACATGTGTTATATGTTTTATTATTAGTGTAAATTTTTTTGGTTGTTTATTTACCTCTCACAAGTTATTTTTCTTCTTCTTCTTCCTCTTCTTAGTAGTAGTTTATTATTATAATTATATAAGCATCAATGTTTATGAGTAAGTGAGCCTGAAATGTTCCTGTTACATGCAAACCTTTAATTTGTGCACTTGGAAATTTCACATGAAATTTCACTTCTAGCTGCCTTTTAAGGGGCTGAGCTCACATTGTTGATGTCATTTCATAGGATCTCAATGCTTTCTGGCTTGTTTTAGAGGATGGACGGATAAATAGAGCATGTAATGGGCTTTTAGTCCAGAATTGAGGAGGGAGTAAGTCCTAACCTAGGTCGCCCGGAACACAGACGACGCTGACCAGTAAGTCAAAAGGTTTAACCCACTGGCCAAGGACCAGGGCATCACGTCTTTTAGGGTTGTCACACTATTGTACATTGAATACTATATTTAAAAAAACTGATAATTACTAAAGAGATGTAATGCAATAGATCAAGTTAAGTCAATATATCTATATAACTAGGGTTTGAGCATGAGAAGCCCTGTTAGCTCTAAGAAGTGTGTTGATAACTGAAAGTCAAATTATTAACATATTTATCTAAACAATGACTGAAGACTGATGACATTGAATCAGTAACATCATGTGGTTCATGAAAGTAAAGATATGAATCCTTCATCACAATAACTCCACCTCTGCAGCTGTGTGCACTGTAGGTGCACATTATTTATATCCAAAGGTGGCTTATGGAGCGCATCACTGTCTCTAGGCATTGGCAAGATGCTTTGAGGACACAGTAACTGTCTTTAATGATTCTGTATGTGGGTTATTAGAGCTGCAGCATGAAATCTGCCAGAGGAACTCACTGTCTTTCTCGAAAATCCAGAAGCATTGAAAAGCCATTAGAAACACCAGTCAATTACGATGCCCAATGGATGGATTTTCCAGTCAAGCTTGGTTAAGCTCAACATAAACTAATGGGGAGTCTTTAAATGAGCTTGACCTGCATATGATTTTAATTAGCTTTCCTGCCCTAAAGGCTTCCATTAACTGTTTGAAAAAATCGATAGAGTCAGTATTGATGCAGTGCAGGAGTAAAACGATGTCCCAACACCACAGATTCATTGCCGATGGAGAGATAGAGCGAGAGGGGGGACACACATTCACAATATAGGTGCACCGGTTTACGACTGTCATATTGACACGTCTGTTTCTTTTCGAGGCGTCTGGTCGTGTTTGTCATGCAGCCGATGCAAATTGGTCTTTCGGCAGGCATCTACGTGGGCGAATGGAATGAAAAGATTTATGGGAACAAACACACACGCGCACACACGCTGCACAAACATGCAAATATTTGATTTACGTGAATTCGATTTGATTTCATTCAAATTAGTTCAATTCAACACCATTCGACTCAATTCTCAGCACTGCCTGCCATCAATGAGTACGTGGCGTGCTTCAAAAGCACTTCATTTTGGCTTCAGGGAACGAAGGGAATGAATGATTAAATTGAAGTTGTCTTCAGCGATACCACTGGGACCTAAAGTAATCAGTTGGAGCCATGTCACATTTTTGGAATCTGTAATGCCTTTGTGTGTGTGTGTGTTTGTAACCGTGCTGCTTTAACAAACCACGAGACAAAGCTGAAGTGACAAGGGGTCGGCTTTGGGGACTATCATCATTACCCTTCATTAATGCTGGAGGTCATTTCCATTACACTGTGGGTCATCAGCTCTCTGCCATGAACTCTAAGTATAAACACACAGACTACACCACAGAGACCCGACAGCAGTCAAATAAACTGTTGGGTCAAATTATAGAGAATTGATATCCAAATAAAATAAGCGCCTGTTCTGCTCAACTCAATCAAGTACTATATAATGAAAATTGTCAGCCTATTAGCATTGACCTCTGTTTTGCTCACCTGAGCATCAGCTCACCAGACGGTGTGTTTGTTAGAATGTCAAGGTATGAGTTGAAGACACACATCAATATTTTTAGCTTTAGATTGACACATTCTCTGTCAGTGCATTTAGTAGAGAGCAAGGGTCCTGAATTAAAGTTGAAAGAGGTCCAGTTACCAAAATTTCCTTCCAGCAAAGGTCCAAACTAACAAAAACGAACTTTTCAGGTCACATTGTGTGACACTGTTTCGTGACAGCCAATCAGTGATGAGATTTTCCCTATGTCACTGACGTCCTGGCGGCACAAACGTTTCCAGAATTTGCCCAACAAACACTGAATCAAACATGCCGGTTGAAACAACTGTTTCTGTGTGTAAATACCACGGAGCTCCAACTTGACTTTACACACCGCAGGATTATGTTATGAACACAGACACAACGCTGTCAAGTTGTCCAACCTTTCTGGGACTTTTACAACGGAAATGGTGCAGAAATGATGATTATATCGGCTGTAATTAATAACAGAAAATGGCAAGCCCCCCCGTACTCCTGACGCTACTAGCTAACACTAATGCTAACGCTAACTGTGGCTGTCAAGGAACTCTGCGACACAACTCAACAGGCTCAGGATGACTTTACTAACCAGACATGACGTTGTTGAGTTTTCCAACCTGTCCAGGAATTCCACAACTGATAAAGGGCAGCAAACATGGTTATATCTGCCATAACTAATGACAGAAAGTGGCCAGCCCCATCTCCTCTGAATGAGTTAATATAAGCCGACTGCGTAAAATGGCATGAATGACGCAACTGAAGCGATGATACAAAATATGATCCAATTATAATCAAGCGACACGATACTGGCATTTCTTGCGATATACATCACTTCATCACTTTCAGTCTGAACGCAGCTTAAGGACAGTGATAATGAAGAGAAAAAAAATCCTTGCCACTAAGCTCTAGTCTACTTATTACAGCATCTGCAACACTTTCATTGTTTGCTATAGAATTAAACACACCTGGATAGCAAAACTAAGATATCTGACACTGTTATATTATGACTGACAGGTGTAGTATTGCACGACTCACTGAGAATATAGACGCTCAGACAAATTGATAGCAAGCAAATATAGCACACCAGACATGATTTTGGACAAGGCCTTTCTTAACTGTAGCCTTCATATCAATGATTGTCCTTTCCTTGTACAGGGTTTACATCTGTTTTACCAAAAGATTTCTGCAGAGCTTCCACCTTTGTATCAAGTTTGCTCCAAGAACTTCTGAGGGCTTTGGATTGGGTCTTCAAAGATGATACTGCTTATTGCATCGCACCTCTGTATGACCACATAACACCTTTTCCACTGTACATCTACAGTTGCTTCACATTCCTGCCTCCATCTCCTTCACAACAATCTCCATATAAAGTGCTGCAATTTGCTGGCCAATCATCTCCAGCAATCGCTCTCCCCACTGTGGTTTATAGGCAGCTTTTTCTCGAGGCATATTGTTGCTGCCTGCAGTCTCAGAAAGGAAAAATGGATGTGACCCCTTTGACACTAAATAGCTGTCAACCGGATCTAAACTGGGACAGTTTCTTGTTCTCCCTCGGTACACCTGCAATCCCCCCCCTGCTGTGGTGGCTGTCTTTAATATGACAGTGGAGGAAAGCTACTTAGACTCCTTTGCCCCATCCAGATGGTGGGTACAACAGTCACCCGGACCATTTATCATGTGTATCTGCTGAGTACAGGGAGTTAACAGGTAATTAAAATCATCAGTCACGCAACAAAGGCAAGGATTGGAGAGGTAGTGTGGAGAAGAGGAAAGGACAGAAATCTTTCTGCAAGTTATTTCCACCTTCTTCTTTCTGTGTCTTTAAGTTGTGGTAGGAAAGAAGGGACCAACTGTGCCTTCAAATGGGGTCCTGTTTACCATATTCACCAGAGGAGACAATATGAACACCCTCCTATAGTCATAATAATGATATCGTAAGTCAAATTTATCAGAGAGCTCCAAGTTCACAAGTTGTGACATGTTTGCAGATGTTTTTAGAAATGGTGGAGCCCGAGTTGGTCCACACAGGACCAAAAGTATAGACAAGTTGTTAATCTAGATATAAGTCGTCAGCTTCCTCTTGTCGTTTCTTGTTCCTCTATGTGGTGTTTAAACATAAGGTAATAATGCAGCATTTCCACATAGAAGCAGGCGAACAAGCATTCTTTTGGCATAGATATTACCGTTTCCTGGCAATGCTGCTCTTATGTGGAATAACGCTTAAATGCCAAGCCTTTCCTGTGCATGAATTTACAACACAACTTCACAACTTCATGAATTCCACATGAAGGCAGCATTATTTAAAAGTGGCCAAAAAAAAAGAAGAAAGGAGAGGCAAACCAAAGAAAGCGTGTGGGACTAAGTCCAACTTTGGTCTTTAACATTTAAACCTTTGTCTTCTTATTAAAAAAACATACAGACAAATACAAAGTGAAAAAAGAAGTGACGTCTACTGTCTAGTACAAGGTTTGTTGCCTGTCTAACACTCTTAAGGTCCCCTCTTTAATAGGGTCCTAGCTTGCCACTGATCCCTCTTGTTCCCACTTAATGGGGATGTGGAGAAGCAATGACGTGTGAGAAAGGCCAGTGAATCCGGCCTTATACTGGCCCACCACAATCAATACTCATTTGGCCTCCACCTCTCTTTCCCCAAAAGTAATTAATGAGAAGAACGGAAGTATCTGGCCGCTGACAGCTGATTTCCCTGCTGGTCCCTGTCCTTAACACCCTGTCCACTTCTCATGCTGCTACTTAAGAGCTTCATTATGGTTGAAACCAAGCATTCAGTATTGGAAAGTGACAGAGATACAGGCAGACACAGATGTCAATGTGCATAATGATCTAACATGAATAAAAACCTAAAATAAGAACCGGAGTCATTCCTACCAGTTTAATAAAGGTGATAAAACAGATTTTTTCTTACTTTTTTTCTTCTTTAAATTTAGCAAATTTCAGCTTTGTGGGACTAGTAAAAGATTGTCTTATCTTTTTTATAGAATGAGTTCAAATAAGTGACATGTATTATTTTGGCCAACTTGTTCCTTTCTGGTCCAATATAATGAAGCTTGTTTGATTACACATTTACCGTACAATGGACAACCACTATTTTATTTTAAAAATCAAATATCCATTTCTCTGTTTGGAAAAACAATAGGTATCTTAAAAATCTGTGGTGATTTTTTTGAGGCCATACTTTAAAGTGACACAGATGGTGTAAAATGCTTTTTTCTAAAAGGTTCTGTCCTGACCCAGTTCATGTCCGTCAGTAAACGAGGCTGTTGTTCTCCGCTAATGCTACTGCAACACAGTAAAAACTAGCAAGCACTGCTGATCACATTGCAAAAACTGTGAAGAAGGCATTTGTGGAAGCCATTCAAAACCATCAAATGATAGATTTTAGATTAACAAACAGCAGAAAATATTAGTTTAAATTCTTTTAAACTCAAATTTCACAGGCCTGTACAACACCGGTAGTCTCAATTTCACTTGAATTGATTCTCCCAAAACATTAGCTTCAGATTTCATAATGATGATGTCAAAAACAGCAATAATAGTAACTTTTATCTTTAAATTATCTTAAAAAGGGGTGTCGGTGGACAGATTTACTTTTTCATATATAAAAATGTTGTTTTTGTAGGCTCCTGCACAAAAAGGAACTAACGTCACAGTGAAAAAGGCCAAACTTTGACATGTTTTACATAAATAGAATGGAAATAGAAATAAAATAGAACAAATAGAATACAAACTTTCTAAAGCTTCGAAATCTCCTCTCATCCCCTCTGCTCTCTGAATAGGAGTGCAGAGGGAGAGGAGTGCCACTGCAGTGGAGGTACAGTATAAATAGTAGTCGACCCTCCTATAGCACCCAGAGCAGACTTACTGCAGCAGAACACACAGCAGGAACAGTGGCAATAGGCTCTTTCCTATGGAGCTCATTTCAAGCAGTGCCATCTATACACAACTCTGCTGTCAAAGTCAACCACCCTGGTGTTAAAATAGCCTGAACACTTGACACAAAGCTGTGAAAATGGGTCATGAAGGGTTGCTTGAGTTGAGAAGGCAGCATGAAATTTAGAAACATTCGTAATGCGCAAGGCTGCAATGCTCATGACAGCTTATCACTGTCAGCTGTCAACTTCGACATATGTGTAAAAGCTCACAGTTTACTTCCTGTAAATCGTTTTATTTTGTTACTATAGCACCTCACTATAAAGCCTTACAGTACAGTTCAGAACAGTATGATAGTCCTTGATACAATAAACCCTGATCCAACTTGCGTTTCCATCGGCGACTGCATTCTTACCTGGTAAGCAAGGTATATGCCATATGGCAATAGCTGTGTCAGCTACATGTGGTGACATCCTACTGGCCTAAATAACCCCAACTCAAGTCTTCACTTAACCCTTTTCCTCACAAAAATAATGTAATTGACATGGACTATGTTGCTTAGTCTGTAATTTAGCTGTACTAAAAATCTAAACTGATTTGTAGTTTAGTAAAATGAAACAAAATAGACTGACACATTCATATTAATATACCTATTTATTGAAACGTGGTGCTGTCTGCACATACAGAGCCTCAGAGGCAGAGGTGGTGTCCTAACTGTACATGCAAATTCACAAGCAATTACAGTTACAGATTTTACCTGTGATTATAAATGTGATAAGTTTTCTTTTTATAAAAATACATTTTTATCATATTTTAAAATGCTATGGAAACATTACAGCAGGTGTTTAATGTTTAAAAATTTGCACCAATCATCATTGGTTACTTTTCTCTCTTGGGTGACCGTGCAGGGGGCGGGCTGCTGTTGTGAGATGACTGGCTGGTCTTATCCGAGGAGCGGCAGATCCTCGCAAGTCCAAAAACTTTACCATGACACATTACAAAGAGGCATTATTTTGCTATATTGACTGCATTTAATTACTCTATTTGGTTACACTCTTGCCTAAAAAATATTAAAACTTATTTAAATGACAGATTAACAATCCTACAACGACTATTAAAAACAGATTTCTGCCTGCTCACAGTCAAGGGACTGTAGTGTGTCTGTTTGTTTTCTTTTGTTTGTCTGTTTGTAGGTGCCCCAGTGTTAGGGTGCCAAAAAACACTCTCAGTAAAAGAAGAAGAAGAAGAAGAAGAAGAAGAAGAAGAAGGAGAGGCTGTGGTCAATGTCACCTTCTTCCCAAATACTCTCATAAAGGGCTGATCGCACCAAGAAGCGTTGCTTAAATAACTGTTGTCAGCAAAACCATTGTTTTCCTCTGGTACAGCGCGCCTGTTGGGTGCTCCGCTCTTGTTGCTGCACGTTGCAGTTTTCTGGCAGTTTTTGGGCACGCATAAAAGTTAAAATAATTTTAAAGAAGCAGCCAATTAGATTAAGTAGGAGGAGGGCTTTACTACCCACCACGTTCTTCCTGTTTGTTGCCGGGGGAACAGTAGTGGAAACGATAGGATATAGGTGAACCCTGACAAGAAGTAAGAACTGTCTGGATCTTCATACAGATGCACTTCCAAGGTGTTTTTAGAGCCGCCGCGCTTGGTGTGGCGCTTCTGGGTGTGATCAGCCCTTAACACATGAAAACATGGCTAGAGGTCATAGCAGATATGCATTAAATGATGAGGAGTCATCTGTTCCTGATATCTCAGTTTAGCTCAGTTAAGTTTATTTAAGAAGGGACGATGCATGCTAATAAATATTACAATGTAAATACACCATATTTAGCCAAAAGGCCAATTTTCGTACGCAGTCGCTGGCCAAAGTGTTGTGAAAGGCTACCTCTTTTTTTTCTACTCCATTTACTACAGCCATATGTGATGTACTGCCCACTTCCAAGGCAGCTACGCTGTGCATCATCTATTTTATTTGCTCCAAACCAGTTGCGGAAACACACATAATTTAAATTTTCTTTTTTGCGCCTCTTCAAAACTTTGTTAAAGGTCAATGCAAATGAAAGCGGTTGAACAAATCAAAATTTAAGTCTTGCTTAAAGACACAAATTGCAGAGCAAGTGCAAAGGACTAATGTCACTCTTACGGATTTTCAGTTTAATAAAAACTGTCTGACTTGTAGACTTGTACTGACAAAAAAACGCAGGGTAAGCTTGACAAAAGGGAGCTCGTCAGTGTATTTGATGTCTCACTCTGAATATACTGAATACACTGTGGAAATGGAGTATAAACTGTGGAAACTTAAGCTGAGAATGTCTTCAATGGTTGTTAAAATGTATAAAGGTCTACAGAGATTTAAGGTAGAACTGCTGTCATTATGAATTGCTTGATGGAGTGAGGGTAATGCAATTTCATTTAAATGAACTGAAGCCACAAAAGGCACTGGCAACTGATTTATCTAATGTTCAGAAGACAATGGGGCTGCATTCTTGGGGAGGAAATTCAACCCGAAGATTGAAGAGGGGATTGAGGTGGGAGTTGAGAGAGAGAAAACTTCAGAGAACATCCATCAGGATTGCAGAACAATGAATCCAATCACTCTGTATTAATGAGCCAATGCTTAAAATAGTTCCCGTTGTGAGGTAAAGTCAGGGGAAATGATCTTTGCAGGGGGGAAGAACCTTCCTGATAAAAGTCTGGGCATAAATCATTTTGTGGAGTAGAAATAGCTAATCTCTTTTTCCTTCCAACTCCCCACCTGCTCTGAACACTGCTGAATGGCGATCTTGGGGAATAGCTATTCTTAACGCTGACTGGTGAATAACTGACTTACTGTATGTCTGGAGGACTCAGAGGAGCCAGCTGAAGATAAACGGCCACACATGATATGGTGCATGTTGGCAGCTCAATGACAGCCCTCAAAACTTGAAGGAAAAAGGCATCAAGGTCTCGGTGAAATTCAGCACGCAGCCAACTTTTCACTGCTGAGTAACTTATTAAGTATATTTTTAGCCATAAGGAATGTAACATGTGGTTTGATATTATGGTTATCCCCCTAGGAACTTGGTGACATTTTAAACAGAGGAGCAATAATATAGATATTTTGGAACTTTAATAAGTAATGGGCAGCACTGAGTTTATTTTCAGACTGACATATCTCTCTAACTATAAACTGGACTATGAAATTGGAACAGAAATTCACGTGATATTTGCAAAGTTATTCCTTGAACTAACTTTGGTGACCCCCTAAAATTCCCTCGAGCACCACCATCAGGTCAAATGTCTATTTAATAAATACTGTGGTTTGTTACTAAATACCTACAAACTAAAAAAACAACTAAGAACTGTTTGTCTACTGCTAATTAATGAAATCACGTATGCTAAAACATGTTAGCATTATCACTTTGAACATGTTAATGCCCCTTTAACAAGATAAGCTGCTCATTAAAAGCCAATACAATAGATACGTTTGGGTGATTAAAGCTCGGCTAGTTTATTCTTGGTATCATCTAGGGTTGGGCATCTTTTGAATTTTTTAGCCAGTGCTAATTGATAACTTTAAAATGGTATCCTGGCAAAGAAAAGAAGAAGAAAAAAAACTTGCAAAGGAAAATTTGAACTTTAAATTGAGCAATATGTTAACTCGTAGAATACAATAAATATTAACAAATTGAGACACTAAATAAAACCTAAGCCAACTACAATAACATAAAAAAAATTTCCACTTGTGACTCTACCCTCTATTCTTAACTAAATTTTGTACAAACTCCAGCTTCAACTTTAGCAAATTTGCAGAAATATTAGCAAAATAAGACATCTCTTCTGAGTACAGTTATCGCGGTGAGGATATTTTCCCACAAACTAATTTACCCCTGACAGCACCAGTAATTCCTGGTACACTGACTTTCTATCTGTAAAGTGCAGTGTTAAGTTACCAGCAATGCAAACTGAACATTTCCTACAACTGCAGCTTCATGTTAAAAGCAATTAACTGGCGAAACATGAGTTGGCATTGGCGCTCCACTTGGCTCAGGACACAGTTTTGTTTATGTACGTTGCCATCTTTGCAACTGTAAAAGAACGCAACATCCAGTTTGTGATGCTTCCCGGACTGCTTGCTCTCACTGACTATTGCAAGTGTTAATTAGGAGGCAGCCCGTCATGGAATTGTCTTGGAATTGATATTTACGATTCAAGATCAGTGAGGCTCTGACTCAGTCGGGAGCAGTAAAATAATTGTATTGACGCCACACACTTGAGGAGTATTTGGACAAATAATCGTTTGCTATCCCAGAGGAGGGCTAAAATCATCTATTACAGGGGTCTTCAACCTTTTCAGCCCAGGGACCCCTTGATCGATAGAGAAACAGAGCAGGGACCCCGGATTTAAAAAAAAAAAAAAAATTGAAAATGTGTTGCATTTCAAGATGAGCCAACTGTTTTGAACCTAATTTATACTCAGTCATTATCATATTTGTAAAAAGTAGCTTATTATTGCCCATTAATAGTAGAGTTTACTTTTAAATGAGCTTACTCAAAACAGTTTTTATCCAAATTAAAAAAAATTCCTATATATAAATTATTTTGATGAAGAATTTTAACTATTTTGGGGGACCCTCTAGGGGTCACGACCCCCTGGTTGAAGACCTCTGGTCTATTGTGTAGCGAGCTTTAGTGACAGCTGAAGCTGCTACGAGCTGATAGGCTGTTCAAACAACTGACATGCCTTAAGCTCTAAAACTGGCCTCGGTCAGCCGGTTTGAGGCCAGCTGAGATGAACCATTTTACAGCGCTGCAACTTTCCCTGCAACGGTTTCATCTTTTAAAAGAGAAAGTGACAACAAAGGAAATAAAACGCAAACTGGAGCAAAAACAGGGAGCAGCAGAGTTGCTTCCTTAGGAATTTCACGCTACGGCTAGCTTGATTTCCAGACGTTGTCGACCTCAGCGTTAATCCTAATTAATAACGTATTCTGTGGAGCCTTTTTCTTGAACAAATGCTCTCCTGTCTCTGACTAAATGACCTTTCTTTTTTAATTATTTGACACTGTGTCAGGATCTACGACAAAAGATAAACCTACAAAGCAAAGTGAAACACATTGCATTAACACAAATCAATTACTTGGGAGTTTCTACTAATCTGTTACTTGTCCCTAAAGTTGTGTTAGCTGTATGACTTTGTCCCCTATCTGATGTTATCCATATTAAACAGCTGAGTATTTGTATGCTGTAAACTGAGTACAAATAAACAGATACAAGGCCAACATTGGTACAGATGTCCCTCCTGGGCCCAGCTGTGCTAATATGGCCCTGTTCACCTTGTTTTGACTTGTTCTAGTCCTTATCACCTTTCTCCTTCTCACTGTCCTCCACAGGAGAATGGCCAACTTTGACTCTGTCCAATCCATAACAGGGTGAGCATTGTGTTTGCCTCTCCCTTCGTTCCTCCTACCTGCACAATGCAGATATGACAAAATTAAGAGTTTTTTTACAGTAAAAAAATGAACCTAAAAAACGATGATCACCATTTGCATTCTCATATTTTGGCTCCACATCTGTTGTTTTTCTGTACAGGTCCAAACTGAACTAGCCTGAACTTTTCTACGTGTGTATGTGTGTGTGTGTGTGTGTGTGTGTGCATGCGTGTGTGTGTGTAAGCAGCAGCTCATGGGCACAGATAAAAGAGGGCGCTGAAGGGCAGAAAATGGGCAGGGGGCAACAGATGCCCCAGGTCACAGCGAGCCCCGTGGGATGGCAGCTAAACTAACCTGCCAACAAACACAGCGAGCGAACACCTGCTAACATTATACACACAGCTGCACACATTTATTATGTCTGCATACACGTTCATCCTATTGCATACCATTATAAAACTGTAGGAATAACACACTGAGCCCATCGTCTGTTATATAATATAGCCTGCTTAATAACATATCATTAAAATTTGACAGCATAGGGTAGAGGCAGCAGCAAAGAAAGTTGTCATTTAAAAGCATTGGTTATTGGATAAAAATAGCTATTTTAATATAAATTATACAACAAGATGTTCCCATAAAGAAGTCTAATTGGTCAACGGGACATTTAGAATGTGCTCAACTCATCACTAAGTATTTTACTCCCCTATATCCCTAGCAAAGTCGCCGACAGGTGCTTCCCTTCCACTGCAGTGTGTGTAGAAAGTCTGAGGGTAACAGTTTTGACTGCAGTGAAAATGTTTTTAAAAGGTTAAACACTAACAAACATGGACTGAAGATCAGTATGTCGTCAGATAAAATACTGTTGTGAATTTTAGAGGTAATTACATTTATCTTTTCTCACTGATTTTGACTTTTGGGCTTTTCAGCGTTCTGAGTCATCACAACGTTTGGTCGAGTCTATCGACTGTGTTGGTGACACGGAGCTATTGCTAAAAAATACACATGTAAAGTTAGCGGCTGTAGAAGCTACGTCTGTTGGTGGATTTTTTTTTCTTTTTCTGGCAGACATCCTGGCTATAACAGGGCTGATATAAAAGAGCATTTTTGTGTTTATTTTTGCAGGGTTTAGGTCTGCTCAGGCCAGGTTTAAGTATCACATCGGGCCAGAAACAATTTTGACAAAACCCTTGATGTGACCAGGGGGCAAGTGGCCTTCACACAACGTGAACAGCACAGCACAACTTTGGCCTTATCTTAATAAAGTTTGATGGGGGCTTGACATTCGCAGCAACAGCAACAAGACTCAAAGGATGAAGAGTATAAGAGTAAACAAAAAGGTGCCAGGAAATCGACATTTCCTCTCGCTGCTTTAATGTAAAGCCTTTCAGTGGTTTACCAGTGGAGAGCTTTTAATGTGGTTATAAACAAGTGAGCTCATATCTGGTAAATCATAGTGAGAAAAGGAATGTAAGACTGAGAAAAACTGCAAAAAACATTCTTCTTTTATTTGCATTTTCTCTAGATTCTTGTTTCCCTAAACAGGTTGAGCCAATTAATGAGCCTGAAGAGCATAATACAGTAAAATTTATTTATTCAAGTAGTTTTAATCAAATTAGAAGACTGTGGGGGTCGCAACATCAGTATGGTGCTACTAATTTTACTACCACTGTGCTGCAGCGTCTAAGCATGCATTGAAGAAAAAGTAGGGGAATAACCTGCATGGGTCTCCAGTCTTTCTCAGGACTGAAACACAGATATATACAGATAGGTCGACACAGTCACATTACTGCCTGAGAGAATCTCGCGGTGATCAGCTTGTCTGATCTAGTGCATTGTTTTTGAAACTGAGCAGCCTGAAGAGATTCACATGGAAAGAACATGCAAAAGTCACACAAACAGGGCATGAAAATAAGTTGAAGACTTGTTGCTGCTGGGCAGAAGCCTCAACCACCAAACTCACATACCTGCATTAGCATCAGCCTTAAACAGGACACTACGTGAATAAAAAAATGTTGCTTCATCAATTAATTTGTCAGAGTTGGGTCTTTTTTGTGCCTCTTTATATCTCTTTAGGGGACTATTTTTATTCAACATGCTGGGACACTGAGGACATATAGAGTGCTGGGGAAGCCACACACAAGTGATTTAGGGTGTAGCGTAAAACTGTGCTACTTGGGTACAGTGGATCATTTTAGCTGGAGAGGGAAGCAAGGAGATTGAAAGTGGAGTATATTGTTTTGTGTGTGTGCTGGTAGTAGTAAATACGACACGGAGAGCAAAGGCTGATGGGAAATATGATCTTGATCTTATGTTCTCCTCTCTGTTTTTTCATCCACCCACCGCTAGGCTCCTTCTGACGACTCTCTTTATTTATCTCTTTTCTCATTTCTTTCTTTCGCCGCGTCCCGTTCTCTTCTCCTCTCCGTCTTTCTCTTTGCAGAGAGCTGATGGCAGCGGCTTGGTTGTGATCCAATCACAGGCTGGCTGCAGCAATCACCGTCTGCTGATTGGTTTTATAATCCTCACTCAGGATCTCAGATGGGAGAGAATCAGCTGGCCAAGAAGTGCTGTTCTGAAAGCTGTCATACTGACGCACACACTCGCGCACACACATACACACACACACTCGAGCATGCACATCAAAACACACACACATAGACGTTCCTTTCTCTCTGAATCTATATCACAGTTCTCGACTCCACATCATTACCCTCATTCTCTGCACAAAAATTCTGTATGAAGGTGCGTGTATGCATGCGTGTGTGTATGTGTGCTGAGATAGCAACGAATGGCCGACAAAGAAGAAAGGAGAGTCACTCAGCTTGAGTTCTGTATCTGAAATAAACTAACTTATCTTGTGTATGTGCGCTTTTAGTTGTTTGCATGTAGATGCATCCATATGAACAATAATAACGTGCATCTGTATATTTGAGGATATGATGCAAGACTGTACGCTGGCTGTGCAACACCTCACTGGGGCACAGAAGGAGAGGATGAAGTGAAAATATAAGAGAATGCTGTGAATCTACACGCACGCCTGCCCAAACTCCCAGATCAATAAGCTGAGCTTTAACTGTCATATTTAAACATCCAGAGAAGAAAAGCTAATCTTCAAGGCACAATATCACACAATATCCCCAAATCCTCACAGGCAACAGTGGAGGTGTGATTTGCTTTCTAGCTTGGATAACCATAAGAAATAGGAAATGTAATTAGTCAATACACAGAGGTGCTGTTCATGAAAAATACAATAACTCATACATAAACGCACACACGCAGCTACAGGGAAGATAGAATGATATTTTATTAGCTCTTGCTACTTTATTGTCCATTTTTTACAGCAGGACCCCTATTATCATTTAGGTGTAGTGTGTTACATCTAATATCCTGTGCTGGATGCCTTTGGTGTTACATTCTGCATCGTTCAGCATGTTGCATCAGCCTGTTTAACTACTGCACGTCCTATTTACAGTGTCCTTGTCCTACATCTGTGAAGTTATTTGAGGACAAATAAGATTCCTTCTGGTAATGTGAGCGTTAGTGAGCAACTGTCCATGAAAATTAAGTATTTACAGGTGTTGTTCGGGAGAGTTAATTGCTGAACTCACACTGTGTAAAAAATCTGCTGTTATGCCATTTTGTTCCATAATTAAGGTTGAGTCTGGCCAAAAAAAAATATGATCTTATCTTTATATAATATTTTGAATAGAGGCTGAGTTTGCTTGAGTATTTCCTGTTCACTCAAGCCCCTGATAAACGCTGATGAGTGTATTTTTTCCCTCTTTTTTGTTGTTGTTTGGCTATATTATTGGTTTGATTTATATAGTGATTAATATAGGTTAGTGTTGTAGTCAAGACCACACTAACCGAGACCAAGACTTGGCAGGGACTTTAAGGATACCAGACTGAGTCAAGACCAAGAGCATTAATTTTATAT
>JAQLOL010000005.1:18838371-18851510 GCA_029783665.1 Naso thynnoides | reverse complement strand
TGTGTTTGTGTGTGCGGTGCACGATTTGCACAATTGCAAACACAGCACTCTGCTCTCCTAATACATAGAGCGGTCTCTCCTGACAAGAGCACTCAATCATGCTAATTTTTTACGAATGCAGCATTATTCGACTGGCTCGGACAAAACTGAGAGTTTACCCGCAAATGCTGTTGTAAGAGGTTGACGAGTTGCCACAGAACTTAGATTTAGATTTTCAGGTTAGTTTTGCTCAAGTCTGAAAGTGATATGTAATCTGTTTTAACCGATTTTTAGTCTAATTTGTTGTAACATCAGAATAAATTTGCTAATTTGACACCTCACAACATGGCTGCAAGAGCTGCAGCTGCTGAGTCCACTTCACCAGCACTAAGCAACGCCAAGCACAAAACAACAACTTTCTTGCTATTCAAATGCTACACTGGGAATGACAAGAACAAATCCTGTGTACTGCCATGGTACGTTTGCAGACCTGATTAATTATCACCACTAAGTGATAATTGGTCACTTTTAAACAAACCTGTCATCACTTTGGAAGCGATAATTTCTAAGAATCACATCTGAGTCTTCAGTTTTCTACCTTTATTTCTTAGATTCACAGCATATTTGTGCATAATAATACAGAAACACTGCTTATAGAAAGTGAATTTTAAAAGATGCATGAGCACTTGATGTCTTATCATCATCAACCAGATGCACAGTATTTCACAAATAGTTTTCATCTCTAAATATCACAGCAATGCATGCTCATGTGAGGGTACTGACACTGGAATGTGGAATAAAATCTTTAATATAAACTCAAGTGTGAATTATATAAGATTTAAATGGCAAGTTAGACAAAAAAATTGTAGCGCAATTAAGGTCAAGAACCACTTTAGCTGTGTGCTGTGTTTTCCTTTGGCCATCTTGTCTTTCTGTTTTTTTAAAACCACAATTCTTCATTAAAATGAAAACAAAACACAACAAAACAGAAGGAGCTTGACGCTGTCTTAAACTGACAGGTTCACGGACAGAACAGTGTCTGTGCGATTAATAATGCTTCTTGAAGAGTGTTGAAGACAGTGTGAACCCACTGTGCGTGCGCGCGTGTGTGTGTGTCCTCGGTCTCTATGAGGACTTCACTCTATTAAAAGTCAAGACTGCTGGAGGAGAACAAACAGCATAATGCACACACTTCAAGAACTTACTGTAACGCGCACACAAGCTTAAAGATGCCCACCTTTTCTCCAAAGCAGTCAAAGTGAGAGGTGAGCTTGAAAGTTGGTCTGCTTTGTGCAAAACAAAACACAGATTTACTGTCGAGACCTTCTCATCTGCTCAATTAAGATTGAAGGATAAATTGTTTTTTTTGCACATAAAGCTTTATGAAGGGGATATTTTAGGTCATATACAATGTTCTATGGCATTATTATGACAACCGGCGCAGTCCTGAGAGCTGGAGCTCGTTGCTGACATCTCCACTGTCTGCAAACAATGGACGAGCCTGTGTGCTCGGATTATTCCTCCAAAAACACAATGAACACTGGTTTTAAAAGACGTGAAACTTGCCAAATGTTTAGTGGTGTCCTCTCATGTACTGACACTAAAACACAAAGCTAACACGGATATATAACCCAAAAGTGGCTCTTTCAGCTGCTTCCCGAAACACACAGCCCATGTTTTGGGGTCGGCACATGAGGGGACACCGCTAAACATTCGGTGAGTTTCATGTCTTTTAAAACAAGCATTTACTGTGTCAAATCCATCTCTCAGAACTATTCTGGTTGTCATGTTAAAGTGATTTTGTCACGAGATATAATATACGGCATTAAGTCTAGTTTTCAAAGTGTTAAACAAATATTAAAATTGACTCACCAAGGTCACATGCTTCTGTGACGAAGGGGAGGTATTTGAAAATTTCCTCTCCATTAAAAATTGTAAATATGCTTATTATAAGGCTTAATGAGGAAAAAACAAACTTATCCTTTAAGAAGTTTAGAGCACAGAGTGACTTCAAAGAGATTGAAATTATGTCGCTATTTTAGTCTTTTAGTGCTAATCAAGCACTTGAATGCAACAACGAGAAAACAGTCTTGGAAATAAATCATGAGTATTATGTGCATAGGCCTATATATGTGTCTGTTACTATGCCCAAATGTTGTGAAAGCAAATTCAATTTAAAAACATGGCAATGATGTTAAAAAAAAAAAGCAAAAACAAAACTAATGGAATGTTTTGCAGATGGTCAAACACCAACATTCTCTCTGTTGATATTTTTGGGATATGAGCAAAATTGGAAGTCTCACTGATGATTTAACAATTTTCACGTGGGAACACAGCATCAAAGTGCGACTTGCTATGCATTTGCTTTAAAGAAACGGTAAAAGTTGCAAAGCTATAAAACTCAGCCAAGCAAATGATTCTAACTAAAATCTAACATACAATCCATTAATAGAAATAGCTTCATGCTAAATTAACCTTTTCTTTCAGTACAAAGATGATATCTTGTCATCTTGTCTTCCCTTGAATCCATTTTCCGCACCTTTCATTCCCTTATTCCTATTCTCTTTCATCTATTTGCGTCCCACTTCAAAGGTTGCTGTCGTGATTACAGTCTGAGGAACAGAAAGAGATACAGTAGTCATACTGTAGATGGACAGAAAGCGCGAGTGGGAGAGGAGAGGAGGTCCACGTGAAGGGCAGGGTGACACTGGGGGGTGAGCGGCCTCAAAGAAGCAAACATCTCTCTTCCAAAGCATGAGACCCCTTTGGTTTGCTGGCAGCCAGTTTGAGTTACATTTGTCTGCGTTATTCCCAGACAAACTGTCATGTGCAACTTTAGCATGGATCTATGGTTGCTGATTCAAACAATATTGCTATTTAAATTTGGAAATATGTTGCACGATGTTTGCCTGCACAGACTGATCCATTTATACCAACACTGCAGAACAGCCACATAGAAACATGTGCAGACAGCATGCCAGCAACTTAATGGTAAGACGTATTTTGATTAGGTTTTCAATTTAGATGTAATGCAAAATATACAGTCTAAAAGCTGCATGGGTAACATAAATAACTGCATGTAAATCATCACATTGAAGAAGAAGAAGAGTTGCATATCAGTAACTACCTCCTTTTGCTGTCCTCAGTAATGAGATTTTTTGAGGAAGTATTGTCATATCATTACCATGCCATGTCTTTGGAACGGGATTTGAAGGAGACACGGCAAACCATGAGTGGGTTTGAATATCCTTTGACTATACAAATATACACTACATCTGTGTATTCTCTTCCTTGTTAAAAAGCAGGGTGAGTGGTGGCAGGACAGTCTGTGTGCGTCGGCTGTCACACAAACATTCACAGCTTCTGATAACATGGAAAGCAACAATCTATGAAAGTTATCCAGGAAAAACTGAGCTGCATTCATATACATACAAAGAGGCATCTGATATGCATGTACCTGTCATGAAAATGATCTGTATACATGAATATATGAGTACATATACAGATATGCCTCCTAGTGTCATGGCTGGAATGGCACCACGGACGTTGTGATTACATTTGCATGTAGACACTGACAGTCCTGCATGAGCGAAATGCTGATACAGTCAGTTTAAGTGTTGGGAAAATTTGGTGAACATGCGATTTAAGTCTTAACAGCAAACTCTCTTTACTGTGTTGATGTCTGTTGCTCTCACAATAGAAAACCATCAATATACAAACTTATCAATTTTAGAGTCTAGACTGGGACCAAAACTTTTTTTGGGAGTGTGTGAGTTAAATTTTTACAGTCGCCTTTGTGTGAGTGCATGATCATTATTGTTTTTGATAACATGGGAACAGCGTTAGACATTGCGGGTATAATTAATTCTTTCTTCTTCACTGTTGCAGTCTTTCTCTTCCTTCCTGCACTCTCCCATGTTCAGTGGAAAGCCAAAATTGAGCATACAGAACTTCACAAAACAACATTTAGCTGTTACCAAAAATGAAACGGTCTATAGCTGATTATTTAAAAAAACAAAACGAGAAGAGAGAGAAGAAGTCCAGTGTTGAGGGAGAGCCAATGGGAGGTGTTACTACTGATGATGAAAGTGCAGCGGGCAGGGAGAGATCGACTGAGGAGGTGAAGAAAAAAAAGGACTAAGCTACTCTCAGCCACAATGGCCAATGCAGTACCTGTGGTGGCAGTGCGAGGGGAATGTGATCCGTCCAAGTTAAGCGCAACATGTACCAAAAAACGAGAGCAGAGTACCTGTAAAAACATAGAAGCAGTTGTAATGCTTTGCCTTTATTTGACAATATTTATTTATTTATTTTTTATATGGATGAAGACTTGTTTTGTTAAAGCGAGTGTGAACCTGTGTGAATCTGAATATCACTTAAGAATAAGGAGCCTTAGTACAAATGTTTTGGAATTTTTGAAATTGGTCCAGTAATGCCTTCAAAAAAAGTGTTAATGCGATTTCATATTCCCATTTGCTCAAACCGAAAAAAAACCTCACACGTCTTACAACTACCACAATGCAGAAGCAGCCTCTTCTAACTCCATATGCCTCAAGTCCTCCGCACTGTATTCAGGCTCTAATAGGCAGCTGTGCATGACATCTATGTTGGATTCCACTAAAGATTCCATTACTGCAGAGCCAAAATCCTCCTCCTCCACATAGACATGATCAGCTTCTTCTGCCATGGTCCTGTTTGTATCTAAGTAACATTAGCATTAGGGCAATGCGCAGTGGGCAAGATGGTGGACATTTGTGTGCTCCAAGCAGAGAAGCGCCGCACTTCCCGAAAGGCGTAAATATTGAGTTGTTGTCTTGCAAGCAGATAGGGCCAGCCACACTTCGACGCGTTTGACGTCAAATGCATCGAAGTGCCAGTGGATTTCCAAAGAACAACCCAAGAAGAGAGACAAAGGAGGAATTTTTGATATTTTGGTGTCATATGTTTCTAGATCATGTTAGATCGACCTCCAAATAGGGTAAAACATCCAAAAACATTTACTTGCGCCTTAACCACTGCTTGTAGCAGGAAAATTTGCACGACTGCATGATTGCGGAACTGGGGCATATAAATTAAGACAGCTATGGAAAGCAAACTCGCTGATTAATACCATGCTGTAACAAACACAGAATGAGTGCGACCAATTCATGCGGTTGTGCGACCAACTGAGAAAGTTGATGGCACCAGTCTGGAGCCCCAGACCCTTTTTTAAAAAGTTGAGAGTGCATTGAACATTTGCTTCTAAACTTCTGGAAAAGCAAAGGAAGTCTGTTAAAAGACTTCCAATTACACATTACAATGATACAACCATGACGGCTCCAAATGTCATAGGTACAAAATCAAAGCTAATGAAAATACGTAGCTGCCATATCAACTAATCCATCTTCATGTTAACTGAGCAAACTCCATCCATTAAGACCGTGTAATTAGCTTGAATACTCCTGAAAGCGATGACAAGTTAAACTTTGTCGTCAGACTATTCAAAAGGTTGATTACAAGATTTAATATTTAATTGTTTATATTAAAAATTACATCTCTCAATATGTTAAAGAGCAAACCTCTTTGAACTGTAACTGTAATGCAAATCATGACATCAACACAAAAAAGACAGTGTTATCTGTGATGCATTGCACTTGTACATATGCAAAAGCTCAAATACAAAAAACTTTAAAAACTGAACAGCTCACACCCACCGTTGGTTCTCTCCATCTCCCCTTCGTCAAACGACGTTGCTCTCTGTTCTGGCATGATTAGTCTTTTAATCATCACTTCAAATACATGACAAGTCTGCAACACATGCTGCACACACAAGGTCGACTACAGCGGGGGAAAAAAATCCTCTGTGCTCGACATGTTGGGATAAAAATTCAGAATAAAGTAACAACACTTTATTATTCTCAGCAACGCAGTTGAAGTCTGCTCTAATCTGCTTGGTATTCGTCAGTGTTAGAGTGCAAAGAATAAGTGTGACGACGGCGAGATGAGGACTGTGAGGATGCCAGTCAGAAAATGCTGTTGGGTTTGCGAAGGGGTCAGTTTCGTTTTTTGGCTCTAAGAAAACTCAATTGCATGCTGCCAGGCACCAAATTGCAGATGCATGTGCTGGATGTGTAAACAAACAAGACACCATAACACTCTCAACGTATAATATTGTGCATTTCTGCATTGAAACGTTGTTTTGTGAAGGTGAGTGCTGACTTTTATTTTGTTGCCTGTTGCTAACTTTCGGGAAAACACCAGTCAGAGATTGAGGAAGGAAATCGGCACACATTACTAAATGTAAAGTGAATAAAACTTTAAAACATTAACTTGTCTGTGAGCTTTTCTGCTTAAGTCACAAATAAATTCCACCAGATGTGAGTGCAGTCTGTCTCAGCTCCACCACGGCAGCAGAGCTGATACGTTTTAACTCTAGGCAGTGTGTGTGATTTCACTGGCTGCAGTTGTGGTGCTTTTTTACTCCGTCGCCGCTCCGGTAATCAGGAGTCCTCCACAACAGCTTCCATTTTGATGCCTGATGCCGTAGCACGCTGCAGCAGTTCAGCTCAAAGCAGATAGAACAGATCATAATTCACTAAACTTCATAAACAAAATGTCATTATGTGTGCAAGTCTGCAGATCAGAGGTTTTCAGAGGCAGCGATCATGCATGATACATTAATTAATGTGAAATCTCGTCTGTCTTGTGATGTGGGTGTTGACGGACGACAGAGAAGGAGGCAAACCTGCGGCGGAGCTGTTCTGGGACGCACACGCAACCAGTGGAAACCCAGTGTTATCAGATAGATTTTCATTCGTACTGGTGACTGTTTCAACAGCAACAAAAACAACAACTACAAAAATGTCATTATTCCAACTTCACAGCGTCATCAAACTAGTCCTGTGTTTTGTTTTTACAATTTTTATTAAGAGACCTTTAGTGGGAGAAATAACATATTTATTTAAAAGGGGACATATTATCTGCTGTTGTTTTTCTGCTGCCATCAAGTGGCCAAAAATCAGTCGCTAAAGGTTTTCTGCAAGTGTTGTTATGCACCACTGAGCTAGTTCGGTGGTTACTGGAAGAGAACATCGACAGTAATCAGCTGCAGACACTGCAGTACAGTGGGAGTCATATGTACCAGCAGAAATTGAATTGTAATGATCTGCAATACTGGAAAACTTAAAAAGCAGCTGAAATGATATTGGTCTGATTTTATTAGACTTGTTTTGATTGCATTTAAATGAATAATTAAACAGATGTGGGGAGGTCAAAATAAGTGTGAAGCAGCACTGGAGGGAGTGTGATGTGTGCTGCTGCTGCTAGTTGATGTTCCCTCTGAGGAGCAGCAGGAGCACAGAGGTGCAATCTCTCTCTCTGCTATCACATTATTACAAGTGCCAAATCCATGTTATATTTTTAATCCATCTTCAACACATTTTTGTCCCACCTTCACCATAAAAAAGTTAAACCAGTGTCATGTTTTAGTGTTGAACCACCAACACAAACTCTTGTTAGATGGGATTTGGAACAAACTTACACTAACATGAACAGACAAAAACACTTATGACACTTTTGTTGCTGTGGTCATATGCTGTTATTGTAAGCTGCAAAGTGTTGACAGATTCATGTTGCACCTTTTTTTTGAATACTGTGACATTTTTATCTTGCACTTCACTGATTGTAAGCACTGTAACAAACCCAGTAAACAGCAAGAAGTATGCACAAACTGTAAACACAAAACTCTGAATAGTTTCATATGATTGTGATGACAAATAAAAGTCGATCTACATGGTCAAATCAAATATAATCACTAATGAATTATGAGTGACTGGGGAGTGAACTCTGCTGAATATGAATGAAAACATTCATTTAAATGTCATGCAAAAAAAAGTTTTTTTTTTCAGAAAAACGTCAGTTTCAATTGTTAGGTCTGGACAATAAACTTGCAAACCTCACTTGCAAACTAAACAGTAATTGTTTTACGGTATATAAGGTGGAAGACATACTCTGGCAAAGGCAAAGCAGAACAACATCTTTGAAATTTTATAAACTGCTATGCAGCTTTTCTGAAGTGAGGGCAATTTGTAGAAGTTTTGTAGTCAGCATGGTTTTACAGCAAGAAACTCTGGGGAGCTGCAATTCACAAACCAATCGAGAATCTGCTGCCACAGCCAAAAAAATAAAACCTATTATAAGCCTAAATGGTATTGTGGGTAATAATTAGGAACAATTGCACGCTAAAAAAATAATATAACAAATCTGGAGAGGAAAAAAAAAAGCAAAGTTTAACATTTATATACAGAATTTTTCCCCTTAACTATCATCTTAATTATCTTTATTTTCTGGATGTAAAGCTTATCAGGATTTATAAACTGTTTTTTTTTAAATCTTTACTGCACCTACAGTAATCAAGTTGCGTTAACATCATAATAATGAGGGGATGATGCTAAAAAAGATGCATTAGAAAGTCGGCGTTAGTGCAAAACTTGTGAGATACTGCTGAACTCCATTCTCAAGACCAAAAGATCAGACAGGAGGAGATTAAAAAAACCATTACAGGAAAAGGGAGGAAAGAAAAGTGTTATGAATAACATGAGATAATGCCTTTAAACTTCAGCATTAGTTAAAGAAATCAGTACTAAACAGCTGTTTTAACATAGTAAAATATAGTGATATGTAGTGTCAGTACTTTTTACACACTCCCACACTTGTAATACACACTTTCACATGGCCTCAAAGTAACAATATGGGAGAGAAAGAAGGATGAGGGAGAGGCAGAGAGAGGAGAAAACAAGATAAAAGGCACATCAGCAGGATAAACAGGCTGATAAATCATTGCAGAGACAGAAAGCTGTCAAACAAATTTATCCCATCCTATTGTTGCCCGCTATCTCCTTCTACAGGTGGCATCAGAGGTGTGTGTGTGTGTGTGTGTGTGTGCGCAAGACAGTGTGTGAGAGAGAGAGTGATGATGAGGATGACCCTGATACTGAACAGTTGCATTGATATATGGAGTGACATACAACACGTGCAGACACACAACATTCATGACGCCACAATGCAAACTACTGCCTTGACATGCCTTCACATACACACAAGGTGCGGGGTAATTGGGGGCCCCTGGGGCCGATATGTGGGCTCGGGTGCCAAGGGCGTGCATCCCTTCCAGAGAGGCAGATAAATCAACTGTTAATAAGCCAGTGAGCATGGAGGCTCTATTTACGACCACTTTCTCCACAAGGCCAGAGCCACGAGCCCAGCTGTGGTCACACGCACGCACACACACACACACACACACACACACACATTGATACATCCACACTTAATCTTAATCAGACAGAAGACCCCCAAGATACACATGCTCATATAACTGTATGTCACAAAAAAGAAAAAAAAACACTTCTCCTCTAACGTGATATATTCAGCGTTTTTCATCAGCCGCTCCTTTTCCCTATTAACCCATAATGGAGGAAGGATCACAGCTAAATCTACCCCACTGACACACACACACATGCACACACACACACACACAGTTACACACACACACACACAGAGTGGATTCCAGCCATCTCAGGCCAATCCACGGTGTTAGCCGGTGCTCAGCACAGCGGCGTAGCAGCACAGTGGAGAACAGTATTGATTCATCCACAGAAAGTCACCTTCCCTCTCACCTCAGCCCGGCCGGTGCCTCTGGGGCCCGCGGTCATTCCACGCAGCCAATTTGTATGGCTGTTGTTATTATTAGTGTTTCTCCGGCACGGCGCTTTGGTCTTGGGGCATGGACACACTTTATGATGCCGCGCCTAATAAACATCATTGTGATTTTCCCAGGCTAGTAATTAAGTGTGGGGCTAATTTGTCATAGTTAGTTAGAGCGTGGCGCAATGCCGGGAGAGCGCTGCCCGGGAGGGGTACGGTGGCTGGGAAGGCCAGGAGTTTAATACACACGATTGGTTTATAGCCACTGCTGTATTATGAGGTTGGTGCTGGCGCGGGAAATGGCAGAGGGCCATCACAAGGTGGGCCAGAGGTTTTCCTCTACAGAATGTGACTTGTACATGATGGATTGACAGCCAACGACAACATTCATTTACTTTTAAAGCCAAGACTTTTACTGGCAGGACTTAAACTAATGAATCTGATTACCTTGGTTTACAAAACAGTCACGTTTATTTAACTCAATGAATCAAAATTATCAAATTTGATTCTGTGTGCGCGCGCGCGTGTGTGTGTGTGTGTGTGTGGCGGGGTTATTGTGTCTGTGCCTTTCTGACCTGCATATTTAATTTTAACACAATATTTCTTGTATAAAGAAACAAAAACAAAGAAGAAAAAAAAAACCCACTGAAGTCATCTCATTAACTTTTTTGCAGACTTTAATGAAAAAGAGCAACAAGTTAGATGATGAAAACAAGCATAACTCATAAAACCAAGAACTTAATCATTTTGGCTCTGAGTCATTGTGGATCCAGAAAATTAGAGGCTGTAATGTGACTCATTTGTAGTGTCAGTGCTCATTACAGAAAAATGGTAATTAATGGGAGCTGTGATAAATGGAACACAGTGAAGGCGTGTCAGATGCTACAACTTCATTTCATACTCATTTTTTCAAACGAAGATTACCACCAGACATGGTCTCTATGGAGTAGCTGTACATCAGCAACAGCGTGCATGTCAAAATAAAAGCATTTATTTTCCTTGCACAAAAAAGTTATCTATTCTTTTTTCGGTCAAAGTCTGTCACATAGTATGCATATGAAGAGATAAAGTGCATCCCCAGTTGGTTGCTTATATTAACAAATGAAACAATTAGCAACAAATTAAACGATAAAGCATAAGCTTGAGGCTCATAAGAGCATGTCTCCACTGTTGAGTGGGTTCCTATCTATTTGCTTATTATAGGATTTATTTAAGTATACACTAAATTGTGAATTCCTCCATTGTTTGTCTCCATTATGTATTTTTAAATCTCTGGTCTGGCAACCAAATAAACGTTCTCACAAACCAAGTGTGCCTCCTTTTGTTTTTTTAAATTATTTTTTAAATTAATAATTAATTGTTTAACAAAGTATTTAACTGTACCATACATAACGTGTTCCTTAAGGAAAAGGTATGAGACATTACAGTTAGCCACTGTTGAGTAAATCAGTCATTGACTCGTCAGAGATAAATTCTGATAGGGAATAAATATTCATATATTACTTGTAATGATGAGAATTAGATCATCACAGCGATCTCTAATAAAAACGGTTGCAAAGTCATTAAATAATATCTGAAAAGTACTGACAAATATAAAATGAGCCACAAAGTGTGGATCAGGTTTGCTGTAATAAGCAACTATTCTGAGCATTCTGCACCGACATCTCCAGGTTTACCATCGAATCATCATTTTCATTAATCTTTCATTACTACACCCCATTCTGCAGCCCATTAACTCCAAACTCTCGGTGTGCATGGTGTATAAGCCTGCATGCCAGGTAAGCACATTCTCAAATCAATTTAGGTTTTGATGAAGTCTCAGATTATTCATGGCACTGGCACATCCCTGTGGATTGCACGGTTTACTGGGGAAGCAGACGACAGATGAAGATGATAAAGGCAGTGATGGTTAAAGCCGAGGCGATCAGTGTCATGAAAAATTACATACTCGTCAAGAGCAGCGTGGCAGTTACGCACAGACTTGATTGTGTGATTTCATTCAGTTTTGCGTGGTTTAGTGCGTATACGAGCAGCTCTGCACACTCTCACACCCGCTTTGATTTCGGCGATGGATCTTTGGATGCACAGTTTTTACATCTGCCTTCAGGTGAGTGAAACAAAAGAAAATGATGTGGACACTTGCCGCCGACACCAGCGCTCCTCTCGCCAGCTCCTCCCACTGTGTTCCATATCATTATGCAGATCCGAGATTGTTAGTTTTACCCACCGGCTTTTCATCTACAAAAGACTGTCTGATTAGAGTCTCTCAAGTTGCTGCAAGAATGTTCTGATGCGTTGCCGCAAACTGAGAAGCCGATCTGTCTCTGATTGCTTTCAGTGACACACACAATTACCCAGCTGCTTCCTGTGATTAAAGCAACTCTCCTCTTCAACCTCTTCCTCCTCCTCCTCCTTTGCCTCTCTGTGCAGTCATCCACCTGTCCACCCCCTCTCACTGCTTTCTTCCGAGACTGCATTGTGAAATGCGGCGATTGCTTCTGAAACCTGCTGTCCACGCACTGTACAGGCAAACAAGCTGAACGCAACCGAACACATGCATGCAAATTTTTACACAAACACACATTAAAGATGTTTGATATCTCAGCTCCCATCTGAATGCATATTTGTTTTTGATTGGCAATGTTTTAACACAGTCGTACAGTTGTTCAGCATCACACACACCCACACAAACACTCAACATATATGCACAAACACACCACGAAAACAATGAAACTAAGGTAGCTTAGAGCAACTTTAGGTTTCAACTTAAAGAACTAAACTTTCAAAAAATTCAAAGAAACTATTCAAAAAGTTATCATAATTTTTAGTTTCTGAAATTTCCATAACTATTTTGGTTTTATTTTACTCCATGATCAGCTTCAAATGGTCTGTCAGCCTTTAACTCTGTAACATTAAAACGAGAACATGAGATATACAAAAACCCACAAGTCTATATTGCTATAAAAGATGAGTAAACTCATGAAGTAAACATGACTTTTTAATATGGTGATTCATCTAAAACATAAATTTTAAAATAAGCCCTAACCCTGAACAACAGTTTAGCTCTATAGAAGAGTTGTCAGTTGTGATTTATGCCTTATCTTAGAGAAATGGCAGCACAGTAGAAATGGATTGAAATGGATTGGAAATTTTAATTTACCAGAAAGTTAACCTTATAAGTCACCTTTGACACTAGAGGCCCAACCAAGATATTGGTTTGCTGATATTATCGGCCGATATTAGTTTATTGCAGTTATATTGGTATCAGCATATATGTTCTCAGATATGTGAAAATAAAAATGAAGAAAATTCTTGGATTACTGATTTAAAATGGTGTGAATAATTTGTCAGCGGAAGGTAGTTTGTTATTCAATAACTAGTAAGTGAAGTGTTTACTGTTTAGAATAAAGGCTGTTTGAACGAAAGTTATCCTGCCTCCATTAGTACATAACGTCTTTGTCACAATGATTTGAAAAACC
>JAQLOL010000005.1:18815879-18832541 GCA_029783665.1 Naso thynnoides | reverse complement strand
CGACTCCGACATTGTGAGTTGTTTTTGAAGCTACGTTTGCTGTTGATATTTTCTGCCGGCCGGCTTCTTGCTCTGTCAGAGGGGGCGTGTTGTTGGGGCGGATTTTGTGCTTTTATTTGAAAGGATAGTTAAACATTTGGACAGGAAATGGGGAGAGAGAGAGAGGAAATGACATGCAACAAAGGACCTCAAGGTGGAATCGAACCCTCAGTCACTGCAGTAAGGACAAAGCCTCGGTACAAGGGGCACCCGCTCTACCAACTGAGCTATTAGGGCGACCCTAACATGTCTTTTTTTTAAAATAATGACAAACTTCTTGTTTGGTCATTCAAATATTTTTTAAATCTGGAAAGGTGTGGAAGATATTAGCAGTATTAAAAAAAAAAAACTTTGAAAAAAATATAAAATACTAGTCAGCATTCATTCAGTAATGGCACCTGGCTTCTCCACTCAGTGCCATTCATACACAGATGGAACAGCAATCAGGAGTAATATGTGGGTTGAGTAACTTGCCTAAGGACATTTTGACTGCAGGGTGGAGAAGTTGGGGCTTGAACCACCAACCTTTTGTTGAGTAGAGGACTCGCTCTTCCATCTGAGCTACAGCTACAGGTAGCTATGCATTTGTGTTTACTCCTTAGGGACATCATTATTATGGACTGAACTATACTGTCGGTGTCATTCCCTTTAAAGCATATCTTATCTTATGTGATGCACTCCCTTGCATATATTCACAGATTAGGCAAACATGTATGGACATCTTACCATAACATATGAAGCTAATACAGCTAATCAGAGATAGAAAAGAATGATAATTGAAAATGGCTTGTCACAGACTTTTATCAAATGATATTTTATAAAATGATCTTTGACACACAGTGTTGAAGTTGTGCTGTATACTTGAAGTACTGTATAATATTATCATGTCGCAGTGAGAGCAACACAACATACGAGTAATTCCAAACATCAAGAAAAGTTCAAGTACTCACCACCCTGATCGGTGCTGACGGTGATGAAGGCCACTTGGCGAGGGAAGGAGCTCTTTTCTGACACACCGTTGAGGGACTCGATCTCAAAGGTGTAGTTGGCGTGTGCTGAGAAGTCCATGACTGTGACAGTGGCGTTGGTGAGGCCTAACGGTCGCGGCAGGAATCGAAGATCCTCCTCGCAGAGCTGGCAGTTGTTGGGCTCAGGGCCGCAGCGTTTGCACTGGACGTTGTAGGTGAGGTCCCGGCGGCCCCCGGTGTCGCTGGGCGGTGACCACTCCAGCATCAGACAGGTGTCGTTAAGGTTAAACATCAAGTTTCGTGGAGGGGATGGAGGGCCTGTAAGAAAGGGAAAAATAATTATGTTATCGGTTATGTATCACAATATGTTCTTTTCTAGTGAAGTGAAAATTCAAAGGCCCAGTCCCATTCCACACCTTTCCCCTTCCACTTGGCCCTTCCCCACCATTTTGTGCATTCCTGTTTAGGTGTAGGGGTGTCCCGACTATTGAGATGGAGGAGTAGTTTTAAGGGTTCGGGCTGAAGGGGCACACTTCAAAACGGAGGGGTATGAGATTTGCCTTGTGAATCAAGATCACTCCAATGAAGGCAATCAAAGAAACTCACAGATTTAATACTTTTTCCATTTCTAAAAATTTAAAAATTACCACAACCATTGTATACTCCACTAGATAATAATTTGTGTTTATTGGCATCATTTGCACGAGTGAAGGGAATTCACAATGCCCGCTCATGTTAGCCTTTTTAGAGGAGGGGGGACTTTCTATTTTCTGTCATTAACTATGACTGGTATAACCATTATTACTGGACTGTATCAGTTTTGGAGGTCCTACATACTTGGAAACGTAACAACATCGTGTTTGGGTTTGTAACGCCATCCCATACTGTGTAGAGTTGTGTTGCGCTGCTCCGTTTCCACACACAAGTCCCAGACACGCTGAAAAACTAAACGACGTAGTGTCTGTGTTAATAACATTATCTGGAGGTGCATAAAGTCGTGTTGCACAGCTCTGGCAGAAACATGCCATGCCTGCTTAATGTGAAAGCCATCGGAGCCTACTGATCACGTATTGCGCTCTTGAAGGGGTGTCCCATTTCGTAGGGGTAGATTTCCACCACTATGTCTTGTGACTTTGTTCCAAGGGACAAGGGGCAAACGATAGGGGTAAAACTGAGAAATGAGATGGGGCAAAAGTAATTTCATCTCCCTCTCATTCCACTGTGTTGAAGTATTTTCGTGCTCTGCGGATGTGTGTGTTTGTGTGTCAGGGTAAGTATTGTGCCATTGCAGGCAGCCAGCTGTCAACGGGGTGGAGTTAAAAGGCCCGAGGGGTTTGAACACTCCCGTCCTGCCAAGCTGACTGTCTGCCTCGACAATGGGATGTTTCCCCCTCTTTCACCATCCCTTCATCCTCCTCCCTCTCTCCCTTTGCTAAAAATCTCAGCAGACAGCAAAGCTCCTCCCACTCCTCCTCCACTTCTGTCAACGTATATGTCCATTCTCTCTCTCTCTTTATCTCCTTCTGCCTCTATTGGCCATTATCTCACCTCTTCTATTCTCTCCATCGAGGAGAATCCACCCACCTCCCCTCCTGCAGAGCAACCCCACTGCCATCAATCAGCTTCTATTCTCCTCTAGGGGGAGATTGGTATCAGCACCCTCCTCCCTTTCTCTCATCACTGTCTTCTCCATCCACCCTTTACACTCTCTCTCCACCTTTATCTCTCCTCCTGTGACATCCTCTTCTCTCTTTCTTGCTCTCTCCTCTTGTCTTTCCTCTCAGGCCCAAAGTCTTTAATCTCCATTACGTTTTTTTTACTTAGACATCAAGCAAACAGTTTATGCTCTGGTCTATAAGCTTCTGATTAAAATGCATTATATGAGTAAACACAGAACTCACAGCTTGTTAGAATAGATGTGGTAATCTACTCTTCTTAGTTTGCACAGAGTGTGCTCCTATTGGGACCAAACGTGACCTTTGGATTTGCTTTTGACAAGATCCATTGAACAAGGCACTGAAAAACTGTGTTTGAGCCTTGTGTCTATTTCATTACAATGGGTACTGGTGTCAGTTTTACTTCCAGACTAACATGGGATTTTAGGGTTTGATGCAGTTACTAATTTTAGGGAGCAAAAAAAAATCTGATATCTGATATACTGGCTGATATTATATAAAAATAATATTGCTGAATGTGGTAATCAAATATTTGTGTATCATGGAGGCAAATATCATGGAGGCAGGATATCAGTGCACTGAATAGCAAACACTTTGATTATTAGTTATTAAATAACGGACTGCCTGCGGCTGGACAAACTCTGTAATTACACCATTTTAAATTACTAGTTCAAGCTTTTTTCTGGTCTTAATAAACAGTTTCAATATTCGGCACATTATCATGTTTTATATCACATATTATCAGATATTAATATTGGCAAATCGCTATACCAGTCTGGCCCTAATCCATTTTTTCAAAAATATTTTAGTTTAAAACAATGTCCAAATATGTTCAGTGCTTTCACAAAGAGATATTAACCATCCAAGTTCAGAGTGATTTTTGCTTTTGTATTGTTGTTATATGAATATCTTATATTATAATGCTGAAACAGTAGATGGTATCAGCTAGAGGTGTGGAAATTTCTTGAATATAGGATGCATCACGGTGTGGATGTAGAAGATTTGGCATCGATGCAGAGATGTGGCCTAATCGAGATTTTGCTGCCTGTACAAAACAATGTTGTTTAGATGACAGAGCAAACATTAAGTGTCAGAGCATAAAACTAATCATAACACTTATCCACTAATAAGGAAATAAGTACTGACAGCAGCTGAAGAGGTCACAACGTGAGTAGTTGTTAGCTGGATTAGCTCGTGCTGTTAGCAGTGCTACAATAACGCCGTTAAGTGTTAACGGCTTCGCTCATGTTGAGCTGCTGCAGTGTTAGCTCACACATGTTCACTTTCTCGTTTATTGCAAGTCTCTAAATTTAGAGGCCGATGTTACTTTAGACTACATTCAGAGTCCTATTTACATTCTCCCTCTGAGAAAACAGGACGCTTGTCTTCTTTGTTGTCATATTATATCATGCTATTCATTAGTGCACTGTCTTCCGAGTGAACAGGATGCCCAGCTCCAAAAATAGAAAACTAGTCATGTTCACTGTGCAGTAATATAGAAAATTAAGGATGCAGCACAATGCAGACGCGTCAAGAACTGTTTTGCATCCGAATCGCTGGCAGGTGACTCGTGATTGAGTCAAACTGTAAGACCAGTGAAGATTCACATTTCTAATATCAGCCTGTTTTTTGGCATGATGCCTTCATGCTTCACACTCCCTTTGCTAAAAAGTTTTTTTTTTCCAAAGTATTGTCTGTGTTCCTGGCATATCTTAACTAGCCTGATCAGTACTTTGTTTTACATTTGTGGAAGATAAGCACCTAAAAAAGCTACTACACCAGTAAATTAGAAATCAAGTGCTCTGATACACCCAGCAGGGAGACACTGGATTTATGTGAGCAAGGCATTGCATCATCTGAGTCTAAATTTAAGGATGAAAACACTATATGAAGAGCCAAGCCTTTCCACACATTTCCTCTGCAAACAGTGCATCTTCCAAGGGTCTGTAAAATTACAGCCTCTCTGCTAAGACTTGGCTCTGTCTTGCCGTAAAAGACAAATACACTCCTCCACCCTGCAGAGCTCTCAGACGTGGCCCCCGCCTATCTCAGTGACAGCTAAATGGCTTTTTAATTAAAGGAGAATTAGTCCGGTTAAACTGTAATTTAATGCAAATATGAAGTCGTAATGACAGTCAGTGAATCATCAATGAAGATGAGGCAGCTGAACACAAGCCATGTAATTCATCCAGAGACTCTCTAATGTACAGTTTCACAGCAGATGAGTCCTGGAGACGAGACTGGATTTACAGCCGCAGCAAATTCTGGGAGACCACTGAAGTAATCGACCAGCTCCAGAGACAAAAGGCAATAACTTACCCCGACTATCAGACACACACAAGTATAGATATCTCATGTGAAATTGCAATTAGCAAAGTTACAGTGATGCCAGTGAAATGTTCTCCCATTTCTCTGATCACATTTAAAAAAGGTGACTGACAGCCCTTTACATCCATGTGGTTATGTCTCTAATACATAACAGGTAATCAGTAAGTAATTGGCTGCGTTCACAAGGAATTAGGCAGACGGTAGACAGCCGGAGACACCTTGTCAAAGGCACGGAAAAAAAAACAAACAATCTGATGAAGTGGTGGGACAGCAAAACGAAACACCCCTTACCATGTGTTGCTACGGTAATAAAGTATTGTTTCGAAAGAATGGAATAAAATATATTGCACGAAATTATTTTGTGAGTTTATGTAGCCATTCTAGTTATGCGTGTAGCTGTAAAATGCAGCTTTCTGTTAATTTTCTATTGCAAGCTTAAAAACAGAAGTTAAATTCCCTCCAAAACTTTATGCTTTAGAGGACAATCAGTTTCCATGTATCAGCTTTTCGTGTGACATCTCAGTGGGTTTTCAGGATGTTCTAAATACAACTCAAGGTATTATTGCACCAAAATAATCACCTACTTTTTGTCAGATTGGACATGTTTACTTTCAGGGTGTGGCATTGGAGGAGTTACGTAACGTTTGGTTGTAAATTCCGTTGCGGAGGACGGCAAAAAGTAAAGTATTTTAACTTTTGATGGCAATGCAGTCTGCCGTTACTGTTGCCGGCATTCTCTGCCGGCCTCATCAAAATTAACCATCCTGCTATCATCCACTTAAATGACAGCCGGTGTGTGGTCTACCCTCTGCCTGATTCCATGCGAATGCTGGATTAAGTCCGTTTGCTGTCATACTCACGTGTACAAGCCATAGTCGGAGGATCTTTCTCAGCTCTGAAGAATCCCTTCTCACAGCCGCAGATGGCTGCTCCTTCTCCATAGCTGAAACTATGCGGTGGGCACTTTGAACACTTGATGTTTCCAGCGTACGCCTTGTAGAAGCCTGGGTGGCATGCTGGGGATGACAGCAGGACAGTATGACAAGATATGAGAGTAAACCCAGGCCATGTCATTAATGCACAGGTAGAAAAATCACATACAAACATCACATGGCTATCTTTGATGTTTCCCAGTCTACGACAAAGGGACAAGTTCATGACAGCCATACTGTCAGTTACTGGATTTGTCTGATGTCTCTCAACAATCATCATGACTTCAGCATTGTCAGTTATGCAAACTATGTCTACTATGTATCATAATATCATGTCGCAGAAAGATTTTGAACAGATTTATGAAAATCAGGTTTTCCTTCAAATATGGAAATTGATGCCACAAGGTTTCACTAAAAGATAATGAGACCATCTGCGCTGCTTTTGGGAACTTTTACTTAAGTAATAAAACGTGTGATTTGAGCGTAATGAGCACTTAAAACATATATTCAGGACCTGTTTTTTTTTTTTTTGGAATACTACTTTTTTAAGAATAAATTATATTTTTCTCAAGTGAATTCAAAAGACTTGCAATGCATAAATCTACACATTTTTATTCAGGGTTAATCACTGATAGTTTCCCATTTATATTTATTGCTTGGTGTAAGCTCAAATGAATAATTAAATACTGTTGGGTTGTCATCTTTTTTTAAAGGTTTTAATAGAAAAACAACATGCTGTCAGCGAATGCTTAAAAGTTTCAGAGTTAGAAAGAAACCCCAGTGCTAACAGAATAAGACTGAAGTTTAATTAAAGCATATCATATCTGTAAAAGACAATTTGTATATTTTGTGATCAACAGAATATCATAATTACTACCAAATGCAGAGTGTCATGAGATTTTTCAGAGGATATTCTACATGCTATGGTAGGAAAACACAGACATGCATGACAAAATAAATGGTAGCATAACGGCTGCTGGGACGCTTAAGCAGATCAGTTGTTAATGTTATTCGTAACACCTTTTGTGCTATGAAAAAAAGTCTGTTACAAAATTTTACAAATACAGACAAATCTGATCGGACAAGACATTTATTTTTTAATTTCTGTCGACCATCTGAGAGTCTAAAATAAAGATTAATTTGAACTGAATTGAATTGACTACAGTTTTGGGGAGAGGTCTAATCAATGAAAATGAAAACACCTGCGTAGATGACCCACGGATTTATCAAAACCTAATGTAAAGAAAATCTACTCTACAGAGAATAATCAATCACTAATTTTAAAACACGGTCAAGCAAATGCATACTCTCTCTCATTCAGCAACAGCAACAAGTGCGACAGACTGTTCACAGTAACAGCACAAACCTCACATAAGGCTGAAATACAGTGTGATAAACTCACAGTCCACAGCCACATTTAACCAGAGGTACCTCTGCCTCACAGACATGAATGCTGACAACAATAATAAGCGGTTCAACTGCAAAGAAGAAATACTGGCCTGGTCTGGATTTGACAAGTAAGCGTAAAACCCCTCTGACAATTTTGTCTTAAAAACTTCATTCATACTCTTGTTTTCAAGAAAAAAGTTCTAGAAAGACCAGTTGTCTTCTATAGAGTGCATTACCTCTGAGAAAAGCTGTAACTTCCTGTTTTCTTCCCTAACGGGGAGGGGGGAGCTTAAACACTTTGCTTTGGTGCATGGAAAATGTTGCCAAACTGTGTCTGTTTTTGTTCTAATCCAGCAAGAACTGCTGAAAGTACTCCAGAAGGCTTGTGTATGAGAGCGTGTAATGACGAGGCTTTCTGTTGGTTACGCACCGACACACAGAAAACACATGCATTACTATCGTGCCTAAGCTTTTTGTATTAAAAATCTGAATAAATAGAAAAAACTGCTGCTGGTTTTGTACTGTCACAGCATGAAATATCCAATGTCGCCCCCGTAAGAGATAAGTTATGACTTGTTTGAAAGGCATCAGTGTAAAACATTAGGAGACTTGGGCAAGAACAGGCAAAAACTGCTTCCCTTTGAAAACGGAAACCTAAAAAAATGGACAGTAGTATAGGCACAGCTGTGTTTCCAGTTATTTTTTGTGTTTAATGCGTTTTTTTCTGCCTTCATTGCTTTGTTGTGAAGATATTTTGAAACTCTGTATGCAGTGTTGACTTGCAGACAAGAGAAACAGCATTTTCGGCTTGTTCCGACAGATTTTGTGCCATTATTTTCTATTTATATTAGGGGCTAACCTTGTTGACATGACTTTTAACGTGTTCATGCATAATTTTACAGTTGGCCTTTAAAGAACAGAGGTGTCACCACATAATCCAAAATTTCCACTACACAGTTCATACCTTTACATACTTACTCCAAGCTGTTCACCTGCAACCAATCAACTCATCATCCCTGTAGTATTGGTGCCTTCAAAAAGGGTTGTGTTTGCTGTGTTCTATATGAATGCTGCCCTTTTGTGATACTGACGACATTGTAAGTCAAATTTTTCTTTCGAGTTTGCAAGTTTTGAAGTGTTTGCTGATGTTTTCAGAAATGATGGAGCCCATATTGGCTCATACAGGGCCAAAACAAGCTAACACAAGTGTAGAGAAGTTGTTGATCTAGACATAAATCACATCTTTGTCATTCTGTCTCTGGTTCCTCTGTGCGGCGTTTAAAGCAACTATATGTTATTTTCAAGCCGCAGCCTGCAGTATTGAAAACGAAACAACGAAACAACATCCAACAATTTTTGGGAAACAGGGTCATATTGTATGGAGAAAATCTCTGCTCTGCTCAGCCTCAAGGATCCTGAAAGCAACAGTGCGAAGTTGCAGCTGAGCAACACCAGGTAGTGTCAGTGTTGTTACCTGTTTTCATAGGTTTGGCTTGCCGGCAGATGGATTGGACACCAGGACCAGAGACAGTGGGCAATGTAACTGAACTCAATAGCCTCTGCTAACTTCATGACAGAGGTGAAGATACTGTAAAGAAGATGCTGATGCAAGAAAAGGGACTAACTGAGCAAGAGGGGCAGCAATAGTTCTCTCAGACTGGTGTGTGGTTGTTGTGGACAGCTATGCTAAATAAAGGGCTATTGACAGACATTAAACTGGACTTGATGCTGTTGAATAGTGAGTGGCTGCTTGCTAAGTTACATGCCATGTGTTCTTTTTAGTAAAAATGTTGTTTTGTGTGACGTAGCAGTTTTGATCATTTTCAGCACTGCGGGCCAGGGCTTGAGGGTGAAAAAGTCAGAATATTGTAGCTTTAAACACAAAGTAATAATGTAACATTTCCACATAGAAAGCCAGGAATAGAATGAGCAGTTCTTTGTGGTCTATATTAGTGTTGCCCAGCAACAGTATTTGCATTCATGCTACCACTTGACCACCAAGCCTGAACACAGATTTTTAGTCATCGTGTTGGTGTTCAGTTTGCCTGAGTTGTGCTTAAGCTACAGCCTGTTTAAGTTCCAGTTTGGGATTCCTCGGGTTGTCTGAAACTGATTAATCCTGTGTTTTCCAGGGCTAAACGTTCACCTCCTCCAGTACCTCGCCAATCTACTCTCCAACTAACAGCTTAGCTCTCCCCGTCTGCCATGCTCGTGCTCAGCTCTCCAAACTTCCATCCCTTCCAACAAACTGCATTTTAACTGTTGGAAATTGTGCGTGTCAGTCCATTTTTATTTTGGTCCAAAATTAACTAAGCATAACACCAAATGCTAACAAGAGTTAAGAAAAGCCTGGACATTAGAGTCAGGGGCTACTAAAACAACTTTAGAATTTTCTCAACTTCCAAAGCAGTTCCATGTCACAGAGATGCGCTCTTTGCTCCCGCCTGGTATGATTTCCATTGCCGCCAGTTGTCACCAAGCACATTGATTTAACAAGGTAACACAAGCTGAGCCATTTGCAGGGATTCACCTTGAAGCGCAGAGTGCCTTTGTGTGTCTCCATTTCTGCCTGTGATAAATGGAGCTGTGGGGAGGACAAGGAAGCGCCTGAAACCATGACTGCTCTAATCAAAAGGGGACGATTAGGACAGAGGCAAAAAGATACACACACACGCAAACAATAACACACACACACACACACACACACACACACACACACAAACACATGCCGCACAAGTCAGATTGAATGATTTCTTTTGAGTGTTGCTTATCTGCTAAATTATGCAATTCTTGTATTGATGACTGATGTATCACAGCTGAAAATGATCAGCTCTGTATCTACTGATCTGTATGTATTGAACACAATAAGACATTTACAGTCATTTTTATCTTCCAAAAGAATAAAACATCTTAGTGTTCCATGAATTATGTAAAATTTTTTTCTATTTGTCAAATCTTTCAAAAAAAAAAAAGACTTTAGTTTAAGATTATTCAAATTCCTATTGGACTTCAGAAAATTAAACTTACAAAAATGCATGCAACACACACACACACATACACACACACACACCACAGACGTGCACACAGAGGCTATCTGTATCAGGATGATGAGTGGCACCCCCTATGGCCTATCAAGGCTGCCTCCATCATTAACCTCTGATACCGGCCTGTCCTTGAGTTAAAAACCGTCAGTCAACTCCCCCCACCACGCAGGACCCCTTTTTAGACTCTGTCAACCTAATGATTCGTCTGTCCGACCTTCGCTGAACTGAAGGGATGTTCCTTTTCAAAACCTCCTGCTGCAATCTGTCTGGCCAGCTCTGCTCCAAGGCCACAGTGGTGCTGTACAATGGCTGACCATGCATCACCCAAGGATGGACACACATGGCGGCAAGGAGTTTAGTGCACACATGCTGCTTTATGCACACACACAAACACACACTAGTGAGATGTGGCAACAGTTGTGACAAACAGCACATTGAACAGAACTTGACAGCTTGTCAAATGTGAATGAAGCCTGGAGATTTTGACTGGAAAAAGACAAGCGTGGCCTTAAGGACAAAGTCTTCCCCATTGATCCATCAAGGACAAGATTTTCTCCTTTTCTAAAAGCAAGCAAGCTGTTACATCTATTGTATCATTACTGCAAATTTTATACAGCGTCTGATCCATACAGATAAGCATGTTGTTAGAATTTGCACCTTAGGCTGCTAACAGACTGATGACCACCGAGTATGAAAGCAAAAAAGAAAAATGCACAGTGGGAAGAGGCAGCAGGGCAGAGAAAATGTGAGTATTGTGTTTGTGTGTGAAATTTCACCACACATGGTAAAAATGAAGGTTTGGATAAAATGTCTTGTGAAGCTCATATCTAAGCTGGCTTTTACAGAGAACATACTCATAAGATGACAAATTAAGTTGTTTTGAACCTTCATGAGTTATGGGATGTCTTTTAAGAACAGCTGTGTGAGTACGCACGGATATTAAATGAATTTTCAGAGATTTTTACATTTCAAGAATTCTAATAACAAACTATTACAAAACCAACTGTCATTTCTCAAATTCGCTCAACTTGTTTAGAAAATAATGGGGCCTGACTGATATATCCATTTTCCAATAGTATCAGCTGATATTGGTCTATTGCAAATATATTAATATTGGTGTATGAGTTGTCTGATATGCACCAGTGTTTAAACTGCTTTTAAGGTCAGAAAAAAATTTAACGTCTGATTTAAAATGGTGTCATTTCATCGTTTGTCCAGCAGAGGGCAGTCCATCATTTAGTAACGAATAAGTGAAGTGTTTACTGTTCAGTTTGTTTGTGTTACTATTCAGTGTTTGATAACTGCATCCACCTGATATAAAAATTTATATAACATCAGCCGATACATCAGATATCCGAATTTTCTTGCGCGGTATCGGCGTCGGTATCGCCACAGGCCCGAAAAATCCCAAGAAAATAAGAATTATGCAGAGAAAGCTCCCTGCTGTCTGCATCAAGTGTACGAATGTGTTGATATTAACAGAACATTTTGATCTGTCCTTGTGCCTGTCAGACATAACTTGATATGACTGTCATACAGTTTGTGGATCCTGACACTAGAGCCCATGACAGACATTTAAAGTTAACATGTGGGAGCACGGAAGAATCAGCAGCTACTGAGTGGGAGGACTGACTCAGGAGACAGTGCACACTGAATTAAAAAACCTGTTATCTCACTTGATGCCCACCTACATATATAACATGGAGTCATGATGTCTTATCTATATTTCATATTATACACGTAATGAAGACTTAAATCATTTCTTAAAAATTGGGGGGATTAAAGTTAGTCGCAATAGTAATTGGAGTGGTGTTATCAAAGATAAAGATAAAACTATAAACAACAGTTTTGAACACTTGTGTTGTTTGGATTCTTTCAGTATGATGTGACAGAGGCAATGTGTGAAGATTTCAGTATATACTGTATACAACTCTGAAGCACACAGACTAAATGAGCAGGGAAAGAGAGAATAGCATCCTGACCCACTGGCCTTTGGGGCTCTGATCTACCTCTCGGCCCTTAGCCCAAGGTTAATGAGATCTGGAAGTCATCCAGAACATCTTCAAGCTGAGCCGTGGCCCTGAGACCCTCGAGCAGCAGATTGGTTGGTGCAAGGTTGGCTACTTCATACTCAGTGGACCTGAACAACACCAGAGCAACTGGCAGGAAGATCATGTAAGGAGAGCAGAGCTGTCTGTCGTTCTCTGCCAGTCTATCTGTCTCGACCGTCGATACTGTTCTGTATGACCGTCTACAGCTTGCCTCTCTGACTGGTGAGATAAACATATTGGTTAGCTAAGCATGGCCCTTGTCTTTTTAAGTTGCACAAAGAGGGGTTACACCTGTGGTTTTACTGTTTTTTGCATATGAACTTACAATGTACGAGAGGTTTAATTAAGCAGTATGCAAGTACTATAAGAAATATTCTCACCCGTCCTTAAAGGTCCACTTTGTAGAAATAGTTGATTTCTAGGTCTCATTCTCAACTCGTCAGTATTAGACAAACTGGGAAACCCAGCACGTCTGGGACTGATGCTTTTGTCCACTGTTGGACCTAAACTACCGACCCATTTAACAAGCTGGGAATCTTACAAATCAGACCTTTAAGACAAATGTTGACCACTTTATCTTCTACAGAAAATTTCTAGCCCAGTATGCCTAAAATGACATCCACAGAGGAAAACGACAACCTCGAAGAGCCAGCGCAGAAGTACAGTAGAATGGCCCCATGAGTGTTTACCACAGTCTTACATTAACCTATAGTTTAGCTGTCTAATTGCAGCGTCACAGTACACATAATTTTCTGCAATGACCACAATATTTCCCTATATTCACATTGAAGTTGCCATGTGCGGATATTGTAGAAAACAACAATTTGAGAAACTTGCAGCTGCACATAAAAATATACTAAAAAATTTAAGGTGTTGCAAAATTATCTATCAATGACGTTATTGTCTGGCAATCTAGGACACATTCATAATACATCTAAATATTTGAACTGAACTGTCCAACAAAAATGATACATTTCTCATTGACTGAAGCATCACCATTGTCGATGATTGCACCTCTTACTTTGCACTCACAAGTGTGAAATACATGAATGTCTGGGAACAACTAAGCATTTATCCTGAACTGTTCATTACACCAGTTTCTGAATAATGTGTAGTGATGTGTAGTAATGTGTAGTTTCCTATCTTTGTCTATGTGAATGCTCTGTCATCTTTCTTCTGCAGACGTGCTTCTTCCTCTTATTGTTACACCTTGTCTTATGCAGTGAGACTCTCTCATTCCTAAATCAGTGGATGTTTTCCAGACTTGACTCATGTGAAAACTGACCTTGCCTAATGCATTTTGGCTTTGAGAGGTTAAAGTGTAAAGTGTGGTAGTAGTGTTTAAGATGTCCTATCAAAAATCATTGACTTGAACACTGTAATATTTCGCCTATCACTGGCAATTGGTCCAATGTTTTTTTTTAATACATTCTGCATCTTACCCTTTGTTTTCACTAGAATCTGCATATTTGTGTGTTGTGTGTGTGTGTGTTTCTCTGTGTGCATGTGTAAATGAAACCCTCTTTGCAGCGTGTAGCCGATGGTAGCGGGTTTCTCCCTCGGTGGTCGGCGAAGAAGAACAATTCCAAGAGGAGCACAATTCTGCAGCATTTACTTGCAGAACCACATCAACAAATGTTGCAGAATAGTTCAGCTCTTGAAATCAAAGGCAGCGTGGTGAGGCGGCGATGCAAAAGATGAGAGATCATCGCAGGGATGGTGGCGTTAAAGGTGAGTTGCAGCTTGAAACTTATTGCGTATGGGGAAAAAATGGAAGCTGTGTCCTATTTTCAGTTTCATTCCACACAAATACACTCGGCAGTGTCCTGTCTCTGAAAACTATAAAGCAATAAAAAAGCCTTATTGCTTCTTGCCTGTGCTGACATAGTACATATCTTGTCCACACAAATCTTGCATATTTACACAACAGAGGTGGCAAGTTCCTTTTCTTACTCCATACATAATAATATTCATCACACTTCACCTTTGAAAAATTGCAGTCATATCTTCCTTGCTCATGCTAAATGATATGGTTCACTTCCGAACAAAACAATCTGCCAGTATCAGTGAGATAAACATTAGAGTTCCCTTATGTCTGTGCTCTCAAATGCAAATACACTGCTGCTAGCTCTTCTAGCTGTAATTCAATAGGCATTACCTGCTAACACTCCCTTTAAAAAGCAAGAGCAGTGGCATGTAAACAAACTCTCACACACTCCAAATGAAAAGCTGTCCTCTCCTCTCGGTGTCAGTCCGTCTCCCTTAAACATCAGCTTTGCTCCCTCTCTTCATTAGCTGAGAGCGGCGAGCGCTATCTCTGATTTGCACTTGAGGATTAGTGGGCCTCTCCAACACATCTCTGCTGAAGTGTAGAGAATGGTGTTTGCTCAATTAGTGACAGAGCCTGGCAGAGGGAAAGACGGCTTCCCGTTGCGACAGCCATAAAGAAACTATAAAATACATTTAAATCTTCCTCTTTTACTTATTATGTTGGATCATCAGCATCATAATCATCAATCCTTGTCATCACCTTGAAACATCAACTGAAGATTTAGCTACTTTATCATTTTAATGTCTAAATTTCTCTTTGCTCTTTTTTTTTGAATAGTACTGTCTACAACAGTACAACATATAAATATTACTTTTATGTACGAAATATTCACATTATGTTTATCTTTTGTACAAAGACCTTCTCTGTACTCTTTTACATATGATGCATTCAGTGTGTGTTTATTATCAAGGGCAAAGTTTCTCCTACATTTGAAAGGATTTTGAACAAACATAAATATTTTAAAGCTATATTTAAAGCTGAGGTAGGCACCTTTTTTTTGTTACTGGGCAAAAAAATTCCATAATAACTGGCAGCATATTGCAATTCAAGGGGTGCGGGAAAACACTACACCTCTGCAACTTGGCCCTCTATTCAGGCTTTCAAATTTGAAGACAGTGACACACATTGTTAAGTCAATCACTGGTCATTTTAGAGAGTGTGTATCCCTATTGGCTGCCCTACAAAGGCAGATGGTTGTTCATGTCCCCTCAGCGAGGGAAAGCCTGATAAAATGGCGGACAAACCAGGTGGAAAAGTTTCCCTTACAGCTTTAGCAACAACTGCAAACATGGTAAAGCAACCAAAAAAGGAAGACCAATGTATTGTATAATATGTGAGCCACGTTAAGGGTTAGGGTCGAAGAGGGCAGTGGAGTTGCTTCCTTAGGAGTCTCAAGCTACAGCTAGCGTGGTTATCAGAAGTTGCCTACCCAAGCTTTAAACCATGCCCACGTTTGCACATCCTCAGTATTTACAGTCTCTTTACTTCTGCTTTGAACCCAGTGGTTGTCACCTTCCTGTATTCACTCTCTTCGACTTGCTCCCTGATTTTAATCAACTTCATGGCATTTAGGGATCATCCACTCAGCCATGTGTTTACTAGCGACATGGCTACCTTGGACACAGACAGCTAAAGTCAGTGATAAACATAGGGCAGCGAGTCTCTCAGCATCCAGACAAACTGTGTGTCTTTTTGTCTTTCAATAAATTTAATAACATTAATGAAAATCTTTCACTGTTTCGGGTTAATTTGTTCCTTTATAAACCCTCTTGCCACAATAATTTGAACTTCATCTATTTCATTGATTTTCTTTTCAGTTTAATTAGACTGGTATTTTGCAAAATGAAGGTTTATTGTGTTGCATTAGGCTTTGATAAGATACAATTACTGGAGATTCATTATTAGTGATCACAGGTAATAAAGTTAATAAGCTCTTTTAATGCAGGCAATTTTTGTGAGTAGAAAAAAACAACGCCATTAACAAGCTTACTACCTCCTTCAGTGACAACATGCAGACTGAGGGGTGTAGAGACTTTACAAAAGGTTTCTCCAGCACCATGAAATCACGGTTTAATTTAACTTCTACCTCAACTGTAACAGGTTTACATTTTTTTAAGGACTAACTCTTAAAGAGACACTTGCCTTTGTTCCCTCTACCAACTGTCTTTCTTTATACCTCCTGCATTTTTATTGTGGTGCTTTCCAGACCCTTCCATTCCTCATACTATTCCCTTATTATGCCACACTGACGCCTCCTTTTCTCATTAAGGCATCCTGTGGAGTCCTCTACCAAAAAAAAAAAAAGATTTTTTGTTTTTTTTTACATTCACTGACTCTTAGTTATTTGGCTGCTAAGGGTGTGTCTGAATGTTTGAATGGTTTTAGAGATTGATTGTTCGTGTCT
>JAQLOL010000005.1:18792471-18803894 GCA_029783665.1 Naso thynnoides | reverse complement strand
AGATATGACGAGAGAGTGATGCAGCGCAGCTCGAGTTGCCTGCCTGAACTAGCTCGCAGGCTTCGCTCCATTTATTTGGACTGTTATTGCAATTGCGATAGGATTTTTGATATTAGAGGGCACGATCATTTCTATATCATAATTCTCATTTAATTGAAAAACATGTTGATGGTTATGAGGTGGTTTTTGCAGGGACCTGTACCAAACAAAGATGTTATCCTACCTCTGTAGAATATGATGGCCGGGACAACTCTGTAGCAAAAAAATTACAATTTGGGATTTTGATCCTCACATGTTTCTTTCAACATAATTGTGCCTACATCCAATTTAAAAACTGCGGTTGGCGATACTGTGATTTCGATTAAATTTCAATTAATTGTGCAGCTCTATATCGCATAAAATTTTTTAGATTGAGGGAGGTGCAAAAGTTGGCGTATCGATAAAAGGTAAATGAGAGTAAGTGCAACTGAAAGAGATTTAGCGAATAAAGTATGAAATTTAGAAATCTTGTGAATTAAACAGAACCTTTGGCAGCAGCAACAGATGAAAATACTGCCAAATACACACGGCATGTGTTGGACTGAAGAGGAAATTAGTGCAAGTATTTGCAGTGTTTCCAATGTCCATCGTACTATTTGTTATTTCCCATTTTTCCTTTGGTCTTTCCTCCTTTCCTTTTGTTCAGTGTCGCTCTTTAGGTAGGTCAAGCGTTGCACCTTCTTCTTCTGCAGTGGTTTAATGACACTTGATTAGAAATTTTGTACCACCAACTTGTTATCTTTATGAAAGAACTCCTAATATTTGCATTACAGGAGGGGATAGAAACACACATAATTAGGCTTTTTCTCTGATTTTCTGAAAACTCTTAAAATTTGCTGTATATTTTCATGGAAACCTGTGACACTTTTATGATAGACTTACTAGGAAACAACGGAGTAAAATTTAATATGGAGATGGAAAAAAACGCCAAAGGAATGATCAAGAAATTATTACTCTCATGTATCTATTAAATATTTTAACTTTTATTTAGTGTACAGTTCTGGGATGATATATTTGTCAGTGATTTATTACTTCTGTCTGGTCCAGTTGGAGTTTGTGACTTAGGAGAACTTGCTTTGCAAATGGCAGAAAACTCTCCGGCGCAGTCATCTGGGATGATGGAGTGCGCCTTCATGGGACTAGCGGGAAGCATTTGCCAGTAATTAGGGAGAATGAGCACAACTAGAGCAAGAGCTGCTCTTGTTAATGATCTGAGGACAACACACTCTTCCTGCACACCGAATGAAATAACAAACACACATTTTCAAACTCACTCACATTACCAAAGTTGTTTTACATCATCACAGTTCAGTAACATTTTATCAAGTGACATCTGAGCAGCCTGAACCCTGTCTCTATGAACACTACAGCAATGTGCCAATCATGTACCAAAGCACGCAGAGAGGTTCCAGCATTTGCACAGCATTTATTTCTCTGCACTCAACAATGAGAACCCATTGAATGCACCCTATATGGAAACTACATCAAAGATGAATTGCACGTTGGTTGTACTTAGTTTGAAGGAAATGATGGCTTTGATAATGCTCATGATATTTGCTCAGGATTGCTTCTGCTTTCCCACAACTGTCTCCCATCTGCAGTGGAATGAGGGGTGAGGGGTGGGCAGGGATTGTTCCTGCCAATTACAGCCATGCTGTGACATTCCTGTACAATTACTTGGCTAAAAGTGTACATGTACAATCTTCAGCTGTAAATATCTGAATCTAAAAAAAAAGACATCTAAAACCACGGTCTAACCGAGTGTGTTGCTGCAACATCAAATTCCTAACTAGCTATTGAATTGGCCTGGTTTGGTAAAAAGTTGATGGAGTAAGATGAACTTTTCCGATGAAGCTTTGCTGTTTTGTTTAAAATAAACTGTTAACAGTATTGAGGAGACTGTGAGTGAGTGTCAACGCTCGAGTGTATGCGTAGGGAATAGACACATGTGCAAGTTGTGTGCAGGAAGGTAGATGACAATGTAGGCAAAGTGTTAAAAGCCTCTCCACACACACGCAGACGGAGCTGCAACTTTAGGCATGCTTAGGTGTATTTACTGTAGATTCAACCGCCATACAATTATACCTCATCAAGACTGAAGTTTGATTTTTGTTTAAGATTGAACTTCATACACAGTTGGGTGATATTTACACCACAGGTTCTGATTTGTGGCCTGCATCTGATGTTTTTTTCAATGTCTGCTTACATCTACTTTTGAAAGTAACTCACATCTGTTATCTGCATTTACTTTTGGTTACACTGTAAATTCTTACTAGTTGAGTAAAGAAAATCAGGAAACTGATTACCTTGGGGGAAGTTGGTAAAGGAATTTCATTTACTAAATTTGCAATAAATGATTAGTTTATTTAAAATGAACATACATTTTTTAGTTAGCTGTACTTTGTAAAAGTTGTGACTACTTAACATATCTAAGTAAACTGAAATTAAATTGTCGCTATTCTAATAAGGTACGGTAAATACATTTACTTAAAATATCCTGCCAAAATATTAGTGTTGTGACGTTCACCAACGAACCGATTCTTTTGAACGGCTCGTTAACATGAATGATGGGAACTGAGTTGCAGCTGGGAACCGTTTTTTGTTTTGTTTTGTTTTCTCTCCTCCTTTGCTCCTCCCTGAGTGAGACAGAGAACAGGAGGGAAAAAAGTTACATGTGGAGGAGTGCAGCCCAGTGCACGGTGCTCATTAGATATGCAAATGTAGCATTTTGCCACCTAGAGTTGTGCACGCTGCCCCAATGATTATTTCCAAGATGAAATGAGTTACCGCCAGGCTACTTTCTTAAAACTTAATAAATATGAAAATCCGTCAAATGAGCCAGTTTTTTGAATGGCTCTTTGAAAGGAACAGCTCACCAAGGTATGGCTCCCCTCAAAGAGCCATAAATCCCATCTCTACAAAATATTCAGGTCTAATGTGAATTTTGGAATACATTGCACTCAGTGTAACTAAGTGTAGCCAACTCTAATGAAGTTCTCTTACCTAAATAATAGGACCAGCTAAAGAGAAAGAAGTAAATTGCGCCACCTCAGGTTTTACCTAGACTTAGAGCAGGTGAAAGTAAGAATATGTTGCAGCTTCGAAGCAGCCTGGTTATCACTATTTTGGCTGTGCTTTTCAGTGACGGTTTTGGACAAAATGTTTGGAAGTTGCATAAAATTAAAAGTGAAGTATAAAATATTGTAGAGCTGGAAAAGAGCAACATGAGTATGGCATTTTTATGTGTATAGAAAGTTCTGGGATAGCATTATTAGACTTTGAAGTTCCCTTCCCATGATGCAATGCTGTTCCATGCATGTCTTGTCATACAAACTCAGAAGAATCAAGTACATTTAACTATATAATGTAAGCTTACAGGCAAAAAGTAAAAACTACTTAGTGATTAGTTAAATTGAAGAACCAACTCAAATTAAGTAAAATTTGCTAATACACTTTTGAGTAAGCACAAAGTTTGCATTTACAGTATAGAATGTAAAACAGCACGCATGCATATACGAGGGTTTGGTCGCCAAAACCAGTCAATGCCAAAACAAAAGTAAACAAACAGCCAGCTATAGTAGCTATGGTGCTATGGTGAAACAAAAGTAAACAAACAGCCAGCTATAGTAGCTATGGTGCTGGAATAACCTCCCACTTTTAAGCCCCAAGGGCTTAAAACTGGGAGGTTATTCCATCAGAGAAAGGGTGGGTGTATATGCTTGCTTTCAGAAAAACGCAGGCACATGCATGTATGAGCATTTGTCTGAGTACACGTATTTGTCAGTGTGTGTTTGATGTCGCTAAGAGACTGTTAAAACATGCCTTCGGGCTCAGCTGTCTGGCATGTAATGTAACACAAGTCAGCTTTTGTGCTCGCACCCCCCTGTAATGTTTCTAATGGCTCATCTGCTTAATTTTCACTTCAAAAACATGAAGCGTGGTGAGACATCTGAGGCTGTGAGCGCTGATGTCTGTGTTACACAGTTTGGCTTTGATAAGTGAGACATCTCTTCACCCTGGAAGCACCTGCTGAGCCTCATGTGATAACACACAGCACTCGGTCTGCATGTTGGTGAACTGAATAAGATTAAAACAGGTTTTTCAAACAACCAAAGTTTGTCAGGTGTGGAAGAAAACAAGTGCATTTACATGTGCATTCAAATCTTGTTTTAGGCCTTATTCTGCTTTTGATTGTATCCTTAAATTTGCGCTTACATAGCACATAAATACATGGTTATTTTTAGCCCCAAGAACATGACCCTAACAGTCTAGGTTTCTGATCATCTTTCTGCAGGTGCGTCTTGATCCCTTACTATCGTAGCTCGTATAACTGCAGAGCCTCGGAGCGGCCACAGAAAGAAAAAAAAACTATACCGAGGCCACTTTCTACTATATTGAGCACTCAAAACAGTATTTCATGCAAACAAGTTATGACTCGTTGCCACATTTGGGGTAATGAGTATGTGGGAACAAGATAGAATTCATTCTCACGTTTTGGTTAATTCGTGCGTGCAAATTATGCAATTCATTTCAACATTTTAAACAATTTGTGGCCTCAAGATACAATTCATTCCCTCATTTTAATTACTTCCAACTGACCAGCTATAAAGTCAATAGCATCATCCAAGTCAGAATATTGCCAAGGATATAATCCACAAGCTCTCAGTATCCTCGTAAATTGCCTTTTACTAAAAGTAGTCCCATGCAAAACAAGTGTTGACAGAAAGTCTTGGTAACTCATCCCTAAGCTAAAGTAAATCTTAGTTAGAGCATCTCTATACATAGCTATCTACAAGTAGGTGGCAGCTGGAGTGAATGGACTGTTGTGCTGGCTCTCTTTGTATAAACTTGTCCCGTGCGAAACGAATTCTATCTTGTTCCCACAAATTAATTAAATTGTGGTACCAAGTTATATCTCGTTCACAGGAAATACTATTTTTAACGCTCAATATAGTAAAAAGTGGCCTCAGTATAGTTTTTTTTTCTCTCTATGGCCACTTCGGTGCTCCGTATATAACCTTGAAATGGTTGAAGTCAGAGGAAGTCATAAGGTGTTTGCACCGCTTGCATTCCACAGTATTCGAATTTCTGTCAGAGAATAGGTAGCATATCCAGGTATCTGAAATCTGGATTAAAAAACTTTTAACAAAAAAAGCCTTATAAAGAAATAATGGCCAAACGCTAGAGGGCTCCTAATTAGAAAAGATAATCGGAACTGTTGAATTTACATTATCAGTTTTAATCCTAAATTCAATAGAGATGTTCCGACAATAATTCCCGCCAGTACTGATTCCGATACCCAAATTTGGGTAGCAGCTGTTAGGCAAACATAGGGTATAATCATCATTTACTTAAATTATAAGATTTAAATAAAACACTATAAAGCAGCAGTGCAACAGCAACCTAAAAACTAAAGTCTAGGAAAATCTAATTCCTTACAGTACACTAACTAAGCTACTTGGGAAGCAGCTGGGTAACATTTAGTGACTGATAAATCGCGTGGTGTTGGATCGGTGCACAGACTGGGGTACCTGCTGATACCGATATTAGCATTTTCCAACAATGGTGTCAGTATCGGAACAACTCTAAAATTTACTCACAGTGGCAGAACAGCAGAACGGGACAACTGTCACCTCTTAAATCTATTTTCAGTTGTCAGACCTTTAATTTATCAAAATGAACATTTCTATTACTACGACTACCACTTATAACTAACTACAATAACTAATCATAATAAATCCTAAAACATAATACATTCTATCAGAGGTGGAACAGATTCACTGGATTATACCTGGAGCTAAATAAAAAGCTTTCATTTATGGGCATATAATCCCAATTTACACACACTTCCACACACACAGATGAGCAGGCAGTATATCTTCCTCAGATCCCTCTCTGATCTATAGAGTGTAATAGTGTTTAATAAGGCTGACATTACGCTGGGATAATCCCACTCTCTCATGCACCGACACACAACCAATTCCATTTCCACCGCCTCAGCTGTTTCCTCTGCGCTCGGAAAGCTCATTTCAAGAAAAGGAGGCCTGGGCGCAAAACGAGGCCTCAAATATCAATTACCACTGATGGGAGAGAGGGAAAAAAGCTGATGGATGCTACATTTCCACAAATCCTTCGCTATTCTTTTCATTTTGGTTTAATATGTTTTTTATTACAGAGCGATAACAGCATATGATGAGGAAAAATTAATTTGGATTGGACTAATATGAGAGGTATGGAGTGGCAGAAATGCAGAGGGTTCATGAAGTGTGTGGACATGAATGCGTGTGAGTAGACAAGAACGAGCTTGGTTGAATTTTATTGAGGATTCAGAGAAAATTCTTCCGCCACTCTGTTTTTGGGGTTTTTATAACTTATTTCATTCCTGGGTTATGAAACGTGACAAATTTTACAACTCAACAGGGGTGAGAGGATGCTGTCGTGTGAAAAGCAAAAGCAAAACTTGGCAAAATTAATTCTATATCTATAACTGCTTATCATTTGCAGGGTTGCACAGGGCTGGAGCTGATCCCAGCTGACATAAGTAGAAATTAACTAAGAAAAAAATAATAAGAAAAAAATATGCTTCAAGACTGACATTAAAAAAAATGAACTGACATCCATTTGCTCACAGCAAGCTCTTAGAAAACAAATGCAATCTTTTCAGTTACAAAGAGTCAAAACTGATCAAAGATCGTCAAGTCTGACGATTTAGGGGACTGAGAACACTTCCTATCCTCAGGACAGCTGCTTAAGCAACTAAGAAGATAAACACTAAAAGCAGCTTCACCAAAATTCACAGTTTGGACAACAAAAGGACTTGTGTCAAATTGCCTGAGTGATGTGCATGGCTCATGGCTTTTCAGCATGTCTAACACTGTGAAGCGGGGGACGTTCAGTGCTTTATAGACAAGAAAACAAATCTTTAAGCCAATTCTACTGAGTACGTTCAGCCAATGTGTAGTGGTTTGAAGACAGAGGCAATAAGCTCTCTTTTCAAGTCGAAACCGCCGGCTTTAGCTTCCCTACACTTGCCTGATGAAGACTAGTCTGTTTCGCAGGTTGTTAAGTGTCATGTTACGGCTTTGGCAAGAATCCTTCCTGCAATTTCTGCAATGTTTAGTTGAAAAATGATTGATCTTGTAACACTACTGATGTGTTTCTAAAACCTGAGGTCAGATTAAGCACAATTTCAGTTTCCCCACTTTTATTTGAAGTTGCAAAAGGCAAGAAACCTGAATTTATTCCCTCGTTTTTTAACACTGAATTTATTCCCTCGTTTTTTAACACTGGTATTTCACCTTCTTATGTCTTGCTCAGCTGGGACGCATCCAGTGTCTAAATTAGGAGTCCGGTGACACAACATTTAGTATTAGGCCCCTGTTGCCTTCGGGTGACCATGATGCACAGTGCACATAGACCACTATGGATCAAAACTTCTTTGTATTTCCATATTAAGCCACAAATCATGCTTTGACACTAGAATACTACATGGCCCTTTTTTCATGTGTAGTTTATGGACAAAACAAAACTTTGTTAAGGAAAATACAGCACATTAACAAAACATAAAATAATCATTTTTAAAAAGCTGTGGAATTAGATTTTGACCTCTGCACACAGCACTGTGCCTGCCTCCTCACTGCTCTGCTGAGACACCACTATGCTTTGAGATGGCTCCAATAAAGTGGGGTGGGGGAGGTTGTCTTGTTTGGGTGGGGGGGGTTGTCTTGTTTTGTTTTTTTGTTTTTTTTGAGTGTAAACAAAAGATTAATAAAATTAGTTTATCTTTTCTAAAGAGGCAAGCACCAGACAGAAGCTGATAACATTCCTGTTTCTTGTCCAACAAAAGAAAAATACCCCTGTAAGGATTTAATTCAGGGCACTTCGTCAACATGAGCACATGAGCTGGATTATCGGGCACTGCTGCTAAAGGACCACTGTTTTTATGTTACTTGGTACTTGGCTGTGTTGAGGAGTCAGGAGTGCGAGCTGTAACATTTTATGAATGTCCGAGTTGTGTTTATTTTAAGTAAATAATCGAACAAAAGGGGTTGTGAGTGCAGCAGAGTGCAGAGGCACACACGGAGGAGGGAAAGGGGGAGGAGGAATCGACACGGACCGTTTTGAGAAAATGCAGAAAATCAAAGGAAGACAGAGGACACAAGGCATAGTTTTTTAAATTCTACAATTCTAATGTTTGATCAGTTGTGTCTAGCTGCTCAAGTCCAAATTCAAAATCAGAGACCCCGAAAATGAGTATGTCTTCTTTAAAGAGACATACAGATTTTGTTACTAGCAGGATATTTACTGAATGCTGTGTTTGTATGTACATTGTGAGTTGCAGCACATAGAAATTTGTCCAAAAATGTATGTTATGTGACTTTTTGGAAAAGAAGAGAGCTGTGCATTAAAGCAAACAGTAGCTGTGTTCTTCACTTACAAAACAGAACACATTGTGTGTGTGTTGCAGTCTGCTCTGCTTTGGCTGCTTTGTGTGAAAAAGTCTGTCTCTGATATTCAAAAGATGAATTTTCTTTCAGTAGGGTGAATGAGCCTTTGTTGAAACTCTTTACTCTCTGGATTTTTTTTTCTTGTTTATGATTTTGATCCACAATATGGTTATGTTTAACAATATGGAGGATAAGGATACTGACAGAAATAAAATATACAGAAGAGGGAAACTAAGACATGACACGATGGGAATTACAGCAGCCGAGCTGCTCGGGCATGTAAACATCATCACTGTCTTTGCCTTATGGCTCTCTTTCCGTATAAATCAGTAAATAGAGAGAAATAAGGTGTGTATGAATTAATCAAATCTCTGCGTATTACTTCCAGGATTCTCCGGATCTCAATGATCGCAGTCGGCACGCAGCTCAGGCTTTTACAAATGGCACCGCTGTCCCCAGTTTATGTAATTAGTTTAGTGTTATTGCATTCGCATGGAACAGAGGGTGTAAAATGTGTTATTGCTTTTTAACTGAACACAGTGGGTGAACTAATGTGCTCAACATGATCAATAAATCAGATCTGAACACATCAACTCCCTGCCAACTGGAAAATGAAGCAATACTGAGCCTCTGCTTGCATATGAGAAAAAGTAAGCAAGGTGTGTGAACATGTAGAATATGTCTTTCAGTGTCAAACATTGGACATTTTGTGCATGTCTACATGTCATACATCGTGTCCAATATAATGACTACACGGTCTGTGCAAACTGTATGTGGTGTTTATTCCTTTCCTTGTGTAACGTCCTGAAATAACGACAATAATACCTGCTAAGAGCAGCTCGACACATTATCTGCACAATCTCTGTGAATCTCCCCCAACAATCGTCTCATTGCTCGTCCTGTCCTCCTCTCCTCCCACACCGTGGGCGACCAAGGCGGTTGGTCCACTTTGTAAAAAGCCTCCTGCAGTTTGCTAATCATGTTGACCGCCAGCTACCAAATTCAAGCTGTCACTGCCGCTGCCGGATGCCACTGGCCTGAGCAATGTAGCTTCCAGCGGTTAAATGGATCCACCATCCAGGGCCGTTCCTATCATGGCCCGTTACACAGATACTGCTGTCATGTGAGGCCCTTCTGCTTAAGGTGGATTTTGATATTTTCTCAACTGATTAAGAATTTATGTCACTGCAGATAGTGTGTTACATTTATGTTAGTGTTTCATGAGCTGTTGCAGGAAGTGTAAAGTAATAAATACCAAAATACCAAAAGTCTTTATTTTACAAACCTTATGAACACTGTAGAAAAATTGCAGGACTATTATTACTGTGGCGATGTTAGATACGGAGTGACAGAGACACAGTGAGGGGGAAGCAACACTGATTCTTAAAGCATTTTCCACAAGACCATGATTCAAGTGAAAGTTTTGGTTCTGCCATTCATTGTTAACAATACTCTAAACAAACATATAACAGACTTGATGCTAACCACAGATTATCAAAGCCAAGCGAGGTTGACGTGTTGTCAAGTTTTTTTTTTTGTTTTTTTTGTTTTTTTTTAAACTGAATAAATAAAAATCAATGACTTCCTGAAGGTACAAGAATAATAATTTGAAAAAATAATTTGGTCTGAGAACTCTTGTCTAATGTTGCCACAAAGTGCCTTTTTATTTTCAAGATAAAACTGCAAAACCTTGTAATTTAAAAGCTTTTTTTCTTGCGCTCAAGTCTTTTAACACTTCTGCGACGTGAAACAAAAATTACATAAAGAACCACACACACACACACACACACACACAAAGAGAACACAAGAAACAATCAACAAAAAAACATCAAAAACAACAAACAAAAAGAAAGAATAGCAAGGAAACAGGGTATTTTTGTGACTGAAACAGTAAGTTTTTGGGGTCTTCACATTGCAACAGCAGATCATTTACGGCATATTTGTTGGTGCCGTTTGCTTACTTAAAAGCACTGAAGAGTGATGCTAAAAAATGGGTTATTACCACAAAGTAGGAGTTGAACTCAGGTCATCGTGGTGCTGTAACATTTTATACATCATTGAGCAGGCAGTCGAGAGAATACAGCTGCTGAACTGAGAGACAAAAGAGCTAAAAGTGTTTTTAAAATGCACAAATTAAGTTACTCGAGACGAATACGAGGTTTTCCCTCCAATAGTATGATCATGATGTTTTAGCATAACACTGCAGGGCACTGCTTTCTTTTCACTTTGAGTTTGGTTCATTTGCTGCGATGCAGCTCAAATATGCATAATAAATTTAATACAGTCAGAATGCTTTAAGGCTGTAAGTGCTCCCATCTTGCAGTTATACAGTTCATCAAAATAAGCATATTGAAATCATTTTCAAAAGTTGTGCAATGTGCAGCTCCCCAACAGGCAGTGTTAATTACAAAAAAATGTAACTGTAACCAGTTGCAGTTACTGAGAAAGAATGTATAATTTAATTAGTTATTTATGAAAATGTTAAAGATTACAAAGGGAGTTAGGCTACATGTTGAATTACATTCCTTGACAAAACCCAGTCCTAAATTTCAGTGACACAAATCAACATTCATGCACTTTATTTTAATGCATCCAATTTCAGTGTGTTCAGTTAAAGTGCAAAAGCAGACTTAAATTTAATCTCTCATTTCGATGTTATGGCAGCTACATCAGTGTGTTTGGTAATTTGCCCGAACCATTCAAATAACTTGGAAAGGAAATTTTGAAATAAATTGTTCTGACTCAGTTCGTCTGCTGGATTATCAAAAGAATGTGATGTATTCAGACTACTCAGATCGTACACGACAACTTGTATTTCAACTCTGTTTTGACATTTTCAGAGAACTCTGTTGAATATCGCAATATATCGCAACATGCATAATATCGCAATGTATCGTGATATAATCGTATCGTTACCAATGTATCGTGATGCGTATT
>JAQLOL010000005.1:18772032-18792371 GCA_029783665.1 Naso thynnoides | reverse complement strand
AGAGAACTCTGTGTAATATCGCAATATATCGTAACATGCATAATATCGCAATGTATCGTGATATAATCGTATCGTGACCAATGTATCGTGATGCGTATTGTATCATGAAGTCCTTGCCAATGCCCAGCCCTATTTTGTTGCTTTGCACGTTTTTGATGTGCTCAGTGCCTTCTATTGCCATTTCCAGTCAAGGCTATTTAGTAAAGTTTGTGAAACTTTTAATTGGTTCTCTTGTTTGAATCTGCAGCAACCAACATCTGCCATTAACACTGTCTGGTTAACAAAAAGAGAAAAAAACTGAATGTTTGATCATGAAGAATTGAGGAGCTCTTTCTGTAAATCACAACACAGTTAACAGCAGAGCTCCACCTTTAAATGAAATGCAAATAAAAGACAACAAGGCTCGGAAAGGGGATTTAACTAAGTACATATCTGTGCATTTCCATGGCAATTAAACCCCAGTGGAGTCCTCCAGCAGTTCAAACATATTAGAAGAATGCATCGTGTCAGAGGATGATGCTGCAGCCCATTAGCCTATCCACAGGCACATAGAGGGTGCAGTGAAGAATGAATATTACTATTGGCAAGACTTTTGTTTTTCAAAGGAAAACTTTGGTTGCAAGTGTGTGTTTATGTTTTTAGACTTAACTCCTTGAGTCCAATACAACAGAACAAACTTCACAGTGGCTCTGACATGCACACAGATGACCTTACAGAGAACACACTGTACCTGTACCCTTTATCCACCACCCACACACAGACACCTGGAGCCACAGGAGGGTTGCAAAATGAAAACTCCTGGCCCACCTTCTCTACCGTCTCCCTGTTAAAGCATTTCTTAATGACAGAGCGGGGGAGAGGAGGATTTTAATTAGCCAGCAGAGGAAGCTTCATTAAATCGCTCCGCCGGCCTCTTCTGTCCTGCCAGGCACCGATCCGATTCAAAACTCTCACTGCATAGGTATGACTACAGTATGTGGTGACAAGAGGGAAATCAGATACACCTCCACTCAGCTTGGCACTGCTAACGGTCTGGCAATTGAAATCTTAATGCAAGCTGAGTCAAGTTCTTTAGTTGTAAACAATTTGTTGTCATATTTTATCCATGATTAGCTGTTGAAAAGGACCTCAAAGACCCAATTTCTGTTCATATTTGTTTTTGCACAATTTAAGATGTTGCATGATTTCTTTCATGACTTATTTTCTTGCTCTCATTTCATTTCCCCCTCTGGATCAACTCTAAATCATCTCTTGTTTGATCAGGGGAATAAAATGTTTAATATCTGATCAAATTCCACATATAATTGAGTGTGGAAACAAAATCTTTTTCAGCATTTTAAACATTTAGCATTTTAAACGCTGCCGACAGTGCAGCCTGATTTTCTCTAAATGTGTTAAAAATTGTTTATTGCCTTTACAAACAAAACTCAGGTCTTTGAATAGTCATTTATCAGATAACAAGCGAAGAGGTAACAAAGGTGACTGATAGTCTTGTCAAAACTCTAGAAATTCAATAAGCACTGAGGGTGCAAATCACTTGAGCTCCAGTAAATGTCAACCATATGGAATGTCCTGAGTGAATCATGTAGAAAGCCTTTAGATAGACATAACATGCACAAATTTGCACATCACACATGCAGAAATGCCTGTGATGTACATCTGAGGAAGTGTTTGGCCCTTTCAGAAAATGGTCATCTGTCGCAGTTTTGTGTTTTTTGATCACTATTTTTTACTGTCAGTTGAAAAGCCAAGTGAAAGAGAGACGAGGCAACTTTTTGAGATAAGCAAAGAAGAGTAACAGAAGCATAGAGCAATCTCAAGAAGAGGATGAGCACAGCAAAATTACACAGTGAGTAATTCATAAAATATGTGTCCATCTTGCTCACAGGCTCGATACTTCCTTTATGTGCAAGCATAAACTTCTCCTGTATCTGTCAAAGGAACAAAACTCCGCATACATTTCCTCCTCTTCCCATAATCCAACCTCTTTTCTATTCCTCTGCCAGCCATCACAGTCTATCACTTTATCCCTCCCTCAAAGCTCCCGAGAGACGACTGTTACAGAGAGAAAAGTGAAATGAGAAATTCCCATTGCCACCTAATTGCATGGCCAAATCGATCCTGTAATAGATTCCTTCTCTCTGACACCCAGTTGCACTGACAGCACTATCAGACAGACAAATCAGAAGTCTCACTGTGTGTGTGTTTGTGTGTGTGTGTGTGTGTGTGTGTGTGTGTTGGCTGTTGAGCCTTCAACATGGCAGATTCTGGATGGCCAGACATCTGTGTGATTGCTTGCAAGTAAGAAAAAGGCAGATTGAGGTTCTGCAATCCTCTCTCCCAACGGTTTTGTTGGAGATGAGCTCTAATGTGAGCAATCCGATACAAAACAAAAAACAAAAAGCAAGAGCCAAAAATAAAAAAAAAAAGATTTGAGGAGGAAAACATAAAAATGCCCAGTAAAACAAGCACTGGATCTTCAGTTTTCTTTTGAAATCTTTAAGCAATGTAAACTGATGTCAGTACTTGCTTATAATTTATATTTAATGTGATGCCCTTACAAGAAGCATTTAAGTTGACTGCAGGTGCTCCCTCCTTTACTTCTTACATGGCTTTGCTGATTACTTGATTCTATTGCATTCCAAGGTCTGTTACTTCTGTATAGCAGACCGTTGCTATGAATAACAGACCGTTGTTAGGGCTGCTCTGACCGGCTTTTGAGGTTCACGTCTTGTAAAATAAATCCGCAGGAAGAAGTCTGGTAAACGCACTATAGTGTAACAATTGTGCCTGTCCTGTCTTGTTAGGGCATTTTTGGAAGAGCGGCATGGCTCCTTCAGAACAGCGTGGCAGAGCAGAAGTGAGTGAGAGGTGAGTTGGGGAAGGAGTGCGTGTTTGGAGCGATTAGATGAGAACATCCAAACAGTTGGCAGTTAGCTTAGCAGTTTAGCAGTTGTTTCAATAAACTGTGCTAACTTAATTTGTTAGTTAATAAAGACTCCAGCTCCTCAAGGCTAAAACGTGAAGACTCCTGTGTTCTGTTTGAATACTGCTGGTAAAGTGAAAGGGGTTGATCCAGAGGCCGAAACAACTTCGGTCCTGGAGAATAAAATAAACATTTCCCCTGTTTTCCTGACCACGGTCCAAATCCATAACAGGAAGCATTTAATGGCAAGCTTGCCTGGTTGCAAAATTTTCCTTTGGAATTAGAAATCTTATGGAATGATGATAAATTACAGCTATTGTGCTGCTTTACAGTTATAGCCTACAGCCATTGCAAAACACTGATTGATAGCCTACGTTGCTATGCAAGCAGTTTCAACCGTGAATCGAAATATCAACTATTTTTTTTTAGCTTAAGAAATAAAGTTATTTTTAAATCAATAAAAAACATTTTTAAATCAATATTTTGTGTCATATAATTGATTGCTTAAGTAAAAAACTATGTAATAAGCGGGATAATGTCCAGCGAGCCGGTCACTATTGCCAAAAGGAAGCTCGTGCAAATCCTGCATCACCCTGTTGGGATTATTTTTCAATAATGTCTTAGTAACCTGCACAGTTATGCAGCAGGCAATCAAAATGTTATTAGGTTATCCGATGTCTGAATCTTCGATCACATTTTTTTTCCACAATTATTCTATTAATCAAATTGTGATGTAACCGGCTCATAGATGGACACCCCTATCATTGCTAACACTTTTCTAAGGAGGTCCTAGCACTACCCTTTGCTGGCCTTTAAGCTATTATTCCTTTTCTGAAAAAACAAAACAAAACAAAACAAAAAAATAAGCAGCTGTGTGTCAGATATCAGACAAACACCTGTTTTCCAGCAGGTGACCCTCCTGAGCATCAAAACAGCTGTAAACCACACCAAACAGGGTGTAAAAGCCCCTCAACCCTCTATTGTTTTCCCTCCCCTTTCCTCTGTCTTCTCTTTTCATGCCTGCTGGATTTCCAGACAAGCCTGAAGTTGACCCCTCCTGCATTCTGAAGCAACCTCCTTGTGTGGAACCCACAAAGAAGATAGATATCTGTGCGCCGTACAGTCTCTACAGGCCAGTGACAGAATGTCTCTCCTCCTTCCTGCACAGCAAACTGTAGATGTGAGGATACTGCCTGTGTTAAAACTGGTCGAAGGGCAAAGGACAGTACAAACTTTTGTCCTTCTCTCTGTTTTGCCACAAGACAAACAAAAGAACTAAGGACACAATGAGAAACTCTTTTAAAACTGTAAGCCTTAACCTCTGCAGAACAACATAACGTAGCATGTAAGGCCTTGCCAACTGGGCATACAGAATCTGGAGTTAATTGGATTTTGGTTGGTAATGTTCTCCAGAGTTGGCAGCCCTTTATGGAGAAAGCTGATTATCCAAATTTAGATCTACAATGCGGGATTTTACTTTTGCTATTCACCATAATCAAAGTATCTCTGGGAGGAGGCTCAGGGAATAAACTCATTTAGTAATTACGGCAGATTTGTGCTGACAATGTGCAATGGTTCACTTCTTACTTTTGAAAAGACTTAATTCTCCTACACACCTGTCCGCCTGGTTAGACAATATTCCGTGAGGTTGCAGGTGCTGCATAATTTTTCTATCTAAACATGACTGAAGTTTCTTTAGTTTACTTACCAAAAAGAAGAAAAAGCAAGATGTTGAAAACTCCGTAAATCCAAACTAAGTGGGCGTCTGCTTTGTATCGCTGCTGCTGTTTAGACTATAAATGACTAATCGCACCTTTAGGAGAGTAAAGTTATTATCACACCATCTGCTGCAATGTCTGTGCAGGAATATATTTCTTATTGTACTGTACTAAAACAGGTAAAATGAGGACAAGCAGGTGGAGAAAGAGACTGGAATATACAGCAGAATGACCCGAGGAATATGAGACAATTCACTTAAGATGTATGTGTTGAAGCACTACAAACAGAGACAATATAAAACATACACCTCCACCCATATCTCAGGATGCTGTCTTTAATCAGAGCCAACCAGCTGTCAATCATATCATCCCTTGAAGGAAGCTTATTGCTTTTATTGAACTACAATTTAACGAAAGTCCCATCTATCTCCCTAACCTTTTTAATGTCATGTTCGTCTCACAGCCAATCATAAATGCCGTAATGAAACGGTGCCAAAATAGTAATAACAAGAGGCTACAGTGTAAATATGGAGATCAATCAGGCCTCGATGATAACATTTTAATTAAATGGTCTTGTTATTGTCAGCCAAGATGAGAAAAAATGTGCACATATCAGGAAATATGATGCCCTCGTGTCAACAAATCAAAATCTGATATTATGAAAAGAAATGATTGAATTACTGCCGGGCTCGACTGCCCAGACTCTCCTGGAAAGAGAGATCACTATCGGGATTTTGCATGGAAAAACACACACACACACACACACACACACACACACACATCCATCCAGCATGAAACAAAATTATCCCTTTCATATTACCACACATGAACTGCACCCGGTTACTTTTGGACTGAAAGTCTGTGTGTACATGCGCGTGTGTGTGTGTGTTTTCTATTGGCTGAAGCTTTGAAAACCAGCAGCTGCAGGTATTTTTCACTTACAGCACCATTTCTTTTTAACTCGGGGTTGATTGAAAGCAGACGAAGAAAGGGAAACAGCAAGACAGAGGAGCAGGTGGCCAGTAAGTAGAGGTCTCTTCATGGATTTTGTGTGCAGTTGTGTGTGAGGGTGTGTGAGCGTGAGACAGCAAACAGACGGTAGTCTGGTGCAGAGGTTCAGGTCGGACACTTTGGGGTCTTCTGGTGCCCTGACACCCGCACAATGTTAATCGCTGTCCATGATCCTGTCCCGCTGCTGTTAGCATTATGGAGTAAGAGGTTCCTTGAAGAAACTAATTCTAAGCAACACAGTCACACTTATGCAGCTCGTCCACAAAGTGTTTTTCTTTCTGATCATAGTGTCTTTTTTAATCGCTCAAAAAAAGAGAATGTGTAGGCAGCAGCATACGGCTGCCTAGAGAAAAAGCATTGCATCGTCTGCCCTTTTTTGGATCCTGTCTGATGTTTTTTTGTGCTGCCATTCCTAGCTCATCCGGGTGAAAATCTCCAACCAATTATTGGTGGGGACTGTTCATCTGTCACCGTGGTAACCGAGAGAATGGAAGAACAGCTTGTTCTGGTCATGGCCGTCTATCCTGAGATTTATGATGTGCAAGCATGACCTTGTGTTGTTACCTGTGCAGCCAACATTATACTAGCTAATGGGCTAATGTCAGCCAAAACCAATGCCAAACTTTTTTTCTCTTTTTTTCTCAAAGCGAGTCATTCGGAACAGAGACTTGCATCTAACAAAACAATATGAAATATCTATCTATCTATCTATCTATCTATCTATCTATCTATCTATCTATCTATCTATCTATGTGATGCTCAGAGAGGAGGATGCAAACTACATCTATGTAGAGCCTTTTGACCACTTAAAGCTCTACTGTAGAGTACAAATCAACAGTCAGCCATTCAATCATACATTAAAGACATGTATTGCCAACACACTTACTTGAGACATACTCATACACACTCTCCAGTGGAAAACCCATCTGGCCCAAGCACACTTTGACATGCAGACTAGAGGAGCCAGTGATTGAACCACAGACGTTCCGATAAATGGATAAACCACTCAACGTCTGATCCACAGCCGCAGAGAACACACGTTAAATCAGAAACTGCAGAAAAGATGGATGAACGCATTTAAGATGCTATGTTAGCAGTCTGTTGCGCTAGGCACTTCATACTTAGAGTTAGGATTTTGCCACTGATGATGTTAAAATTACAGTATTGTTTTTCAAAAATCAACTGGAATGTTAAGTTTTGGGAAAATGTGCAACTACAGTATAAAATTGCAAAGGTAGCAGTATGGTGTCAGCTTTTCTTAAAACACTAGGGCATTTTTTGAAGCTACAGTATGTGTGCCCTTCAGGGTCACTGATCTTGACCTTGTCTCCACAGTGAAGAATAAACTGTAAACATAAGTTTTCAAGTCAACGCAGGTGGCCAAATTGTATTGAACGGCACTGAAACACATTTGTAGTGTGACTCTATTCGATCACATGTTAAGCTGGTCATAAATAATCTAAAAGTGAAGTGATGCCTTCGGTGTGTGCGCATTACTGTATTATGTTTTCCTCGAACTGAGAAGTTTTCAGCTCTTTGACATGTTGGGAATGCGGTGTAATATATGAATGTCAGAAAAGGTGACGGCGCTAAACTGTATAATTGTAAACACTTTCATCGTTCTCTTTCACAGTCATTCGTTTATTACCTGCTGTCACTCTGAATAAAGACAAGGAGAATGCTTCAGTGATGGAGACACGGGCAGATCAATCCCCCATAAAACAAGCTGTATTGGTTTATAAATCAGGTCTCCAGTCTCTGCCTCTGGCTCCTCAATAAGCATACATCAGCTCGAGCGGGATGAGCTGCCTACTAGCTGCAGCTGGTGATAGATAATAAGGACGCACAAGTACGCACACAAATGCAAAGTGCAGAATGTGAGCGAGAAATACACACAAACCATGTGCACATGCAAACACATGCAGATAAGATTCAGAAAGACACACAGGTTTGTGTGTAATTTCCTGCATAAAAGGGTAAATGTAAACACACAGTGAATTTGAATACAGAAAGTCACCCAGACACACACACACACACAATAAATATATAAAACTGCAAAGTGCTCTTTTGTCTCTGTAACTCTTGGCCTTTACTGTGGCGTAAAAAGCCACTTTGCATTTTTGGATGTTACACAGATTTCAGATGAACCATCCGTTTGACTAGTTGCTGAGGCCTAATGGTGCAGAGTGTTACCATTACAAAGAGTAATGACAGTTGGAAATGGCTCCACTAAGGGCAATATTGGCATTCAGCAAATTTGCGGCCAAGCACTACCACTTAAAATACAACCTCAAACTGTACGAGGTGGAACTCAAGAATTCAGAGTGTACATACAGAAAAATGAATATACATAAAATACAGAATTAGCGTTTCCTCCAGCATTTTTTTCATGCCTGGTGGTACACACCAAATATACCTTTAAGAAATGTGGCACGTTGGATGACTTATTGGTGTAGGGGGGGTCAGCAATTTATTTACTTCTGTTAAAATTTTTGTTCGCTCTGTATATAAAAAAAACTTGAGCAAAGTGTGCATGAATCAATGCTGCGCTTAATCTTTCTTGGCTTTGAGGAAAAGTTCACCATAGCATCATTGTCCTTTCCCAACCGTATTTTTCCACCCTGGTTCCGGTGGTAAAAAAGGGAATATATTGGGTTGTGTATTACACAGAGATTTCTTTTTGGACGGTCTTACCATGGTCATTTAGCTAACCCATGACCTTTTTTGCCTTTTCCCAGTGGCAGTAATTTAAACCTGCACACTATCAACGCGTAGCCTATATATGTCCATAAGAGATAGCTGCGCCATAGTTCTTGCAGGTAAGTAAAACACGGTCTGTACAGTGTTTTTGTCTCACCCCCCCTGGAGGACTGGGCCCCGGAGGTGGGATTACTCTTTCCATGTACCTGAAAAATACCTATGTGTGTTTTTAACCAATCACATCACAGTATGCTGGTCAGGTGACAAATGTTATCGTGTTATGAGGTGGCTGGTGTAGAAGTGTGGAATGTCCTCCATTATAAGATGTATCTCGATGCAGACGTGGAATATTCTACATCGATGCAGCTTATCCGTTAAAATGTGGTCAATACAGTCAATATTGACAACAGCCGAGAGGTATTAGCGTGAGCACTGCCGTTAGCTGAATTAGCTTGTGCTGTTAGTAATACTATGTTAACGCTGTTTAGGGTTAACAGCTTGGCTCGTGTTGACCTGCTGCTACCAACTCATCATCAGCATACGCGCGTTCACTTTCTCCTTTATTGCAACTCTCTTAAATTCAGCAGCCAACGTTACTTTAGGCTACATCCATGTTCTGTTTACCTTCTCCCTCTGAGACAACAGGATGCTCATCTTTTTCGTTGGTTTTACTGACAGATTAAAAGCCGCACTGTACCCCACTGTGCCAGGGTATATGTCATTCTGGGAGCGAGACATATCTGGCATTAGCTCTTGTTTATTTTAAAATTGAATGGATACTCTGCCGTTGTGTCTGTGATTTCCTGCATGACTTGACTCTGCTCTGTGCAGGTTAACGCAGCTAGCCTGTCCCTCACTTGTTGCAGCTTAGGTGAACGATTGACGCTGCAAAAAATGGATAAATTGTTTTCAGTGCCAAACGAGCTCTCCAAAATGATTCCTTTCATCATCAGAGTTTTATCTTTGCACATTTGACAGTCTAGAAGAGCCGCACATTAAAAATGTTGCAACCGCTAACAAGTCAGTCAATATTGCACATTCTTTTAGGCCTATGTTAGGTCACTCCAATGAATGCTACTGAGCACGGACTCCTCACTTGTTTTTGAATATTCACCTTTTTATTTATGCCCATCACTCTTTCCTGCTCAATGACTGAACACATTTGGAATGTTACATAAATATGGTGACTCAGCAGTCCCACAGATGGAGCTTTTTAACCCAAATTGGATTAACTGTATTTGTACCGTGACAGTACTGCCATATTTCATTTTACCTGGCAAGATGAGCAGACACACATGGAAATATTGGCTGCCAGTACTACATTTTAGAATATGTGCTGGTTGCATATGGTGACTGACATTTCTTCTAGGTTCCCCGTACACAGATGTTACACTGATAATTGCTGCAATGGTGTATTTCATCAATATTAAGGCTTGACAGGAAAGTGCAGACAGACATTTTTACCTAGGCCTAATAGATGATTTAAATTGAAATAATCAAAGATTTTAGAGCTGAGCAGTTGAAAGAAAGAGATGTAACATTTTCATTATCATCTACCCAAACACTGTTCTGTTTTCTTACCCTGTGGAAGACTTGATGAGCTCATGCGCAAATGAAAAATTGTTTCAAAATCATGCAATTAAAAGCTTGTTTATAAACTCTATAGTGATTAATACTTGTAGCATTTTTCTGGTTTTCTACTGTAAATGTATGGCCTGTAAGGGAATGGACCTGTACGATTAATGTAAAATAATTAAAATATGCAAATATGTACACGTTTTTAGGGCTTTTCACACTGTGCTTAGCCTCAGTCGTCACATGCTTCAAGAGACTTTTAACCCAGGGCCTACAGGGGGGGCAGTGTGAATTGTCTAGCCCTGGGCTTAGGTTAGCCCTTGGCTAACAATTTGTGTGTGAAAAGGGGCTAAGTTAGCCTGGAGTTAACTCTGAGCCCCAGGCTAAGAGCGTGCAGTGTGAAGAGTCCAATTCACTCTGTTTCCTGTAAACTTCCTGACACCCAAAAAGACACCAAATTTTCAACTTGAAAGTGCCTCCTCAGTGCATGTACAGTAGGTCCAAACCAATATGGGATTTTTGGGGCCAATGCAAATACCGATATTAGGGAGAAAGAAAATTCCAATGTCCAATGTATATGCCAATATTCTATAGATAATATTTTGAATGTGGTTATGAAATACATGTGACAAAGATATGTAATGAAAGGGGGATATCTAACAAATCTTATTACAAACATCAGTGCACTGAACAGTAAACACTTCGCTCAATACCAAATAAATAATGGACTGCCCTCTGCTAGACAAACGACCATTTTAAATTACTAGTCACAGCATGTTTTCCAGCTTTAAAGAGCAGTTTTAATATTGGCACATATACACCAATACTTATATAACTCCAAAAGGCAAAGTGATAAACTGTCGGGTCCTAATTTACACTATGATGACCTCTGTTATCAGTGAATTCATGTGCAATTATGTAAAATAAGCTGCATATAACAAGCTGAACTAAAAAAACATATTACATAAACATGTGTTTGTCATTTAAGCCTTTACCTTTACTTCACCTGTTTTCAGGGTCTCAGTTGGTAAAAGAACAGACGTACAATACAGACTTGAAATGTGAAATTTTTTCTTAACATTTGTACCTGGAAGTGTAATTCCTAAAATGTCTATGTGAAGTACAAACTACGAGAGGAGTGAGTGACCATCGTTCCCAGCTCCACAGCTTTAAAATTCCTCCTCTGTAGTTAATCTCAGCATGAAGAAAACCCAATTACAGCTACTCTATTTTATCCATGTCCCAAATATTCCTCCTATGGCTTAAACCCAAGTTTTTAGCCTGATCAATGAAGTTGTCCGCATTAATTTAAGCAGATCCCATCCAGCAAATTCTGAGGTCTCATTGTGCGTCTGTACTTGTTGGTGGGTCAGCCAGAGTTCAGACCTCAATCCACCCCGGGGGTGACGGTTTCACACCACAGTCTTCTCTAAAACTGACCCAGTTCCGCTATCTCTGCTTGCTGCATTCAATGGCTGGATTAAGTCTATCCACAGGACACTTGGGCGTGTGTGTGCGTGCGTGCTTGGGTGAGAGAGTGTGCGCGTGTGCAATTCCACCAGTGTGACTAACAAGCTTGGCTGTTGCAGTCCGGCAGATTGAGAGACACCTACTGCTAGTTAAAGTCTTTCGTACCCTGGGGTCACTGGCTCACTTCCTGCGCTGGCGCTGCTCATATATGAGAAGATGGAGGGATAAGGTGAGGGACAGTGTCAACAAGGTGAAAGTATCATTACTGTGCTGACAGATACAGATACATGTTCTCTGTGAAATCCGAAGAAAAACCTTTCATTAGATCATCAGTTTCAAATAAAAATGGAACATTGCTGAGGGCAGCTACCCACACTCATTCACACATTTAATCACTTGTCATTTTGTACTGTTAAAGTGTTATAATGTTTTTTTTAATCAGTGCTGAGAAGAGCTGAAAAACGTATTTTCGTCGATTTTTGTTACCAATGACAATAAAGATCTATCTATATATTTTGTGAGGTACGTTGCCACCATTTTTTGTGACTTCACACAATGTGAAATTTACAGCTCCTTCTGAACTGAGGACCTGAACCAACCATCATTCTGATTACCAAGTACTCTGAAATACCAAGTCTGAAAAATGTCCCATTGATCCGAAAGCCCATTTGTTACCCCATTATTCCACCTGCATTCTGCAAAGGTCCCACCCTACTCTGCCTTAGATTAGCTACTGTTTGTTGCTTTGTTAGGATTAGATTTTGGTTTGCTTGTGGTTAGAGAAAAAGTTGAGCACTAGATCTAATCAAAAGCACAGAAAGGGACGAGTCTTCGCGGAATATAGGCCAGGGAAAAAAAAATAATGAAAGGAGGGAGTATTTACTTTTTGAGCAATAGAGATTTAAAAATGATGGGCATTTGTAAACAGTACACCTAGCTGCCAGACAAAAAGGCTCTTCCAATTGGACATTTTTCAAAATATTGAGGTACTCTGACAAATAATTGCTTGTCAGCAGCAAAGCTGAAAGCCAACTATAATATTTGAATTGACATGACGTGAGAAAAAAAACTTTTGATTACCCTTAGGAAATGGAGCTCTGACTTTGACTTAAGTTTTAAAAACTAGAGACATTTGAAATATGTGCAATAGTTTAACAGCATCAAAACTGTGAGTTTCCATTAAATTCTTGCACATTGTTGGAAGAATGAAATACAACACATATATATGTTTTGTGATTATTCAGTTGCATGTTTGTGTGTTAATAAAAAAACAAATCAAAAAAACAAAGCAGGTGGAAACCAAAGTACAGTTTCACATGGAAATGACTAAAGAGTAGGGCCTGACCGATATGGGCTTTTTTTTGGCTGATTCTGATACTGATATTAGGGAGACGGAAAATTCCAATATCCAATGCACTGGCCGATATGCTATACATAATATTTTGAATTTGGTTATCAAATACATGTGATAAAGATCTGTGATGAAGGGAGGATGTTAACAAACTTTATTACAAACATCAGTGCCCTGAACAGTAAACACTTCACTTAATATCAACTAAATACTTGACTGCCTTCTGCTGGACAAACTATGTGATTGCACCATCTTAAATTACTAGTCCAAATATTTTTTCCAGCCTAGAAAAACAGTTTAATTGTAATACCGGCACATATCAGAGAACATATAGGACGATACCAATATATCTGCATAGTCCAATATCAGCTGACAATATCGACAAACCAATATATGAGTCGGGCCCTTCTACAGAGAACACTGTTCTGCAAAAACACTAAAAAACTGCCACTGTTCTGCCGCATCCACCCTGGCACAAGTGATTGTTTGTAACCAGAAAGAAAGGGTTCAGGTACACAATAATAATAATAATAATAATAATAAGCATCCAATAAAAAGTTGCAGTTGTGTTATGCACGGAAAGAAAGCCCAAGAAAACGAAATCCCTTTCAGATAAAAAAAAGTCAGTCTTTCAACTACAGATCTGTAAATCAGTTATTGTCCCAATTTTGTCAAAATCTGACACTGATGTCCGAGACACCGCAAGCGTTGTTTGAGAAAAAAAAGGAAAAAAAAAAAGAACAAAGAGTTTGATTTTTAAACATTTTCATTTTCACTTGAACAAAGCAAAAAATACTTTTATGTCATTATGGTAAAAGCCAGTAAATAACAAAAAACACAGAGAATCATGAAGAACCGGCAAATTACTGCACTCTCTGAATGAGAAAAATCTAGAAAGTGATGTCTTAATTGGAACAACCTTCGAAACCCATCCCAGCCCTCTCACTAACGAGGGCTGCTTATAAATGATTCAGCTTTAACACGGCAGATGAAACATGTATATGTTTTAATTATTAGACACAAGAGGATAAACTCTTTTACTTTATGTCTGCAGGATAAACAAACTGCTACCGAAACAAATCACAGTCATCACTGACGCTGAACCCTCGGTAACCCCCTTTTTTTTTTTTTTTTAAACTGGCGGGGAGCTGTCTGCGGCTCCTAAAATATGCTTTCATTTTTTGACAAGTCTGCTCTTCAATCCGGGCCTGTGATGTCTTATCTGGGCCATGTCGTGCTATACATACCCTTTAATGACTAATTCAGTCTCTCGGCTTGCGCACTAAAATAGAACACACACATATGAGGAAAAAGGGAAATCAATTGAAATGTTGCAATGTCTGACAGGACTGTGCTCGAGGAGACGAAAAAAAAAGGAAAGGGAAACATCAGACGGTGTCGCTTGCTTTTGTTTTCTCAGAGAGAGAGCGTGTGGTGTTTAGACAGGCAGAAGCTGTATGTATGTATGCAGGGTGCCGGTACGTTGGGGAATTTATTTTTTCAACTGTCTTTGATCACTTCCCGGCTTTGAAGTAACGCGCAGCGAAGGGGGGGAAAAAGCCAAGCAGAAGTCACCGCAAGTTCACATCGCAACTAGGACTCGCAAAAACTGCAATCTGCATAATTTATTCTTTAAACTGTTAGAATGCAAAGAGATGAGGAGATCTCTAGGTGCCCAACAAACCCGCCTCCCGGCTTGACAACTCCAATTAAACACTCTCCCTCTTCACATTTGTTCTCAATTACAGCTTGAAGAGCAGCGACATGAGAGCTTCTAATGCTCATCAAGTGACGGATTTAAAGACACACGATAGACGGTAAAGAACCGCCAATTAGGAGACATGTAATTGGCATTCAATGTAAATACGCAAACAGAGGTAGTTGAGGACACACATAAAGGAACATGCAAATGAGCAGACACTCATCCGTCAACATGCTTTCTTGTTTTTAGCTCCATTACTTCACCACATTTAATTCAAACAAGATGAGTGTCAGGAGGCAGTATTTGGCTTCTTTTTGTCTTAAGCTGCTGATGTTTTGACTGATTTTAATGCTTTTAAAGAGGATTTCTGCATCTTTGTCGTTGTCTTTAAAAACCAGCGATTATCACAAAAAATCAGATGCCAAATGACCAAAGACTTTCTTGACAAACACTACTTGTGTGTGCAAAATACTTATTTTATTCCGGAGTCTAAATCATTTGTTGCATCTCTATAAATGAAAGTGTCATCTAGGCCTGCTCTACATGAAAAGTGGTCTGGAAATCAGTTATTTTAGGATTTGGTTCTTTCTTAAATAAAACTGACTTGACTTGACTTTCCTTTCCTGCAACCTTGAGTTAAAGCGACTCGTGGTTTCAAAAACGAAACTTCATGATGTATGATAATCCATCGCACAAAACAGCAATTTTAGTAAAACCAGGTCATATTTTCTGGATAAAATGTCCTCTGGAATTTCCCTCTGATGACCTCCGACTGCTCTGCCACAATTCTGTGATTCACAGGGGAATGAAAGCAACATGTAGGCTGCCCGCAGACTGAAGCTGCAGCTGCAGCACCGGTAGTTGTTGGGGACAGCTCCGCTAAATAAAAGGTTGCAGACAGACAGAGCAGTCTTAGGGAAAAGCAGGGACTAAAATTGCTGTTTTGTGCAAGGTTTTAACATGCATCTTTAAGTTGAGCTTTCAAAGCTGCGGGTTGTGGTCAAAGTTACATATTGTTGCTTTAAACCAAACTTTGACACATAGCACTTTAATACAAAGTAACGTTAATGTTTAACATTAAGTCAAAAGTCAAACTTGAGCCTATATTTAACCAGTTAACCTTCACCAAAGCACAGCTTTAATTTAGATATCTAGCCACGAGCTCAATCTAAAACTTAATTTTTTCTCACTGTGAAAAACTGCCATATTGTCCTCATAAGGACAATGGGCTCCTCACAAAGAGGGTGCACATCGCTTTCACCTTAACAATGATCTCAGCTGGAAGTCATTACATTACACAGAACAAAGTACAGTAGCTCCAGTCAGACTACCCAGACATGCACAATGGCCTTAAAATCCAGCCATGTTAACAAACTTATTAACAAACTTATAACAAACTTATTTTAAAGGAATGATGTTAACATGTGCAAATCAACACTTGCCTTTATAAACATAGCAGCTAATTTTGGACAGACTTCAGACCAGCTGCTTTCGTAGAAAAGAACCAGAATGGATGATGGAATCTCAGTACCAGTATTGTAGTCAATAACTTCCATTTCCTGCATAATCGGCTATCTAACAAACTTTATTGTCTGTAATGCTGAGCTCCCACCAGTTCCACCGCAGCTCAGCGCCGGCGAGTGAGTCAGTGGTCAGGAGCGAAAAACATCAAACTGTTGGCATGAGTAGGAAGATGGCCGTCCTCCACTCACTGCAACCCACTCGACGACCTCCCTGTCCTGCTCCAGGTGGTGCCCATTTTTCAATATGCCAAGCCGACTGAGGCTATTGACCCGACTGCATGGTCAACATCTATCAGTGGGACAAAGGAGTTCAACATGTCCAGAATACAGACGAGGCCCGTGGGATTCAAAGATGTTCATTTCATGAGAAGTATTTGTAAGTTTTAACTTAAAGGACCAACTTATTCGATCTTTTTGAACAAATGTAATTTTTCTGGGTTTCAAGCTGTTCAACATTCCCCATAACAGTTTTTTTATTCTAACAAAGACTAGAATTCTTGGAAAACACTAAATTGTGGACCTTATCAGTCCCTAACTTCATATAAAAATACTGTAATCGCATTCTAAGAGCATCATGGTGTGGTTCTCTTTCACTAAAAGTGAAACTGTAGCCTACAGATAAATTGACTTTTTCCTCACACAAAAATGCATTGATATATTCTGTCTGTGTCCTGAGATTCCTCAATTTTAGAACTTCTCACACCTCATATTAGATGTTTTGATTCAGAATAATGTCTAATGAATGATTTTCATTTTTAGTAATTATCTATTGCGCATGTTGACAACACGTGGCAGCAGACAAAGGAGCAGTGAGCTGACAGCAGCGATTTACACTGGGCATGATTCTAGTCACATCAAGCCTTTGGCAGGAAAACTTCGCTCCTTTCAGTGGTGTACTGAGCTTAATGACAGCTCGGGGGAAATATGCATTAGCATACCCTCGGCATTCAAAGTGCTTGCAATTATATTCATTGTGATAGCGGCAAAAGCAAATGCTAATACAATGACTGTGTAGACAACAAACAAAAAGCCGTGCGTTCAAGTTCAGCCACACTTTGATTTGCATTTGTCTTGGACTTAGAGTTAAAAAGCTCGTTTAAATTATGGCGAATTTATAAAAGCTTTTATGTGAGAGGAAAACGGTTTCATGTACTGGGAAGCATTTAACACATAGGGGATGGAGAATGCGATAAAGGCGATGAAGATGAGATGAGAGTCGTCTTCATGGTGGCGAATGAGAGACCCTGCCTTTGATACACGTCCTCTCTGCCCTTAAAAAGAAAGACGTATCCTTTAGAACTCTGAGTGCTTGTCTGTTGTTGCTGAACGAAGTGAGGTTAAAATTTTCTGACAAAATACGATACACTCGCAGCATACTCCCATGCCTAGTCTCTCTCTCTCTCTCTCTCTCTCTTTCTCTCTCTCTCTCTCTCTATCCAGACGCTCCCAATTAAGCCTAAAGGACCATGCTTGTTAAATGAAAACCATCCTTTTCTGAAATGTCACAGTGTCTCCCTGCAGTGTGGCCCATCTGTAAACAGCTCTGTTGCTGATGCCAGCCTGAGCCCCCTGGTGTGTCTCCCTGTGTGTGTTTGTTAGAGCATGTTTTGTGTGTGTCTCCTGCATTAACGCTCAGCAGTGAATGCCTCGGTGCACTTGGGATTTTTTTCGTGCGTCGTGTTTGCTGTCAACTCTGATGCCAGGTGGTTTTGGCGTCAACAAGCTCTGTTGTGTCCTGGTGTCCCAGCGTGTGTGTGTGTGTGTGTGTGTGTGTTTGTGTGCTTCAAGTGTTTCATTATGAGTGACTTCGCCTCAGCACCTTTCTTGTGTGTGTGTATGTCTGTGACATCTCATTTGGTGGGTTGACAGGTTAAAGGATATGTGCTGTAATTGTTGTCTGACTGTCTTCATTCTGTAATTGAAAATGTCTTACACGTGAAACTTTCTTCAGGATGTTGATACCGGCATGCCAATTAATGTAAAGGTAGCTGTTCCTTTTAGCTGCCCAATTACTGATGTGCAGTCTACCTTGATGTGTATCCAGTGACACACGGGTTTGTGTAAGACAAAAGCTAAGAATTACAGTCTTAAAGGTGTAGTTCACCAAGAAATGAAAATTCAGTTATTATCTTCTCATCTTCATGCTGATAGATGGTCCGGATAAATTTTTTAATCAACAAAAGGAAAAAGGTGTTGCAGTCTTCCATACAATTATTGCAAACTAGGATTAGATTAGTGACTAGGATTCAATGTTTAAAAATACATTGTAAATCCCTAAAACGCCTCGATACTGCTCGTCTGAAGTAACCCAAGTGTCCCATAACCTTGACATGCCATTTTTTTCAAAAACATCACTGACACCATGTTTTTTGCCTCACTGTTCACTGTAGCCCGTAGTTCCTTAGATGAGAGCTCTCCGTATCTGCAGGACCAATTTGAGGGCAAGTTTAAGGGAAAGGTACTTTATTGATTACATGTACAGCATACAGTGAAATTAAGTCTCTGCATTTAGCCCATCCTCGAGGAGCAGTGGGCAGCCACAGCACAGAACATGAGGACCGATTCCAGATCTTTATCAGTACCTCAGTCAAGGGCACCAACACGAGAAGAAAATGCAAACTCCAAATGGAAAAGCCCTTTCCCAGCTGTGAGTCAAACCCACAATAATCTTGCTAGGAAGTACAGTGCTAACCACTAATCTAATGTCTGTGATTATCTGGTGCTCCGGTGTCATCTGCTGGCACCGGACTTCAGATAGCATTGACACACAGGCCTGTAGGTACTCTGAGCTCTGTTGGGACTTACCTCGTGTCCCCATGTGAGAGTCAGATGGTGTGGCACGCGCATGCATATAGCCACATGCTCCAATGCTGAGATGGAAAAAGTACACACACTGTTTACTTAAGCAGAAGTACATATACTTAAAAAAAATTTTTTTTTGGTAAAAGTAGAAGTACTGACTCAACTTCTTTACTCAAATAAAAGTAACAAAGTGCAGGTTCTAAAATGTAAAGTATAAAAGTAAAAAGTATCCCTCTGACAGACAATTCTACCAGCCACTTCTGTGCAAAGCTAACTGAACCTCACGTCGGATTAAAATACTGTAATGTAAAGAATATTGAAGTTGAAAGTATAATCAGTTGGATTTGTCAAAGCTGCTCCAAAATGCACCAGAAAATTAATTGATTGTTGAATCTCATTCCCAGAATGTCAAATACTGACATTATGGGTTGGTAAAGCGTCCTGAGCACAGCCACAAAGGCAAAAGCATTCAAAATAAATTAACGAGCCTGTTTTGAAAATGTAAAGAAGTAGAAAGCACAGTATAAGGAGTCAAAGTGAAAGTTGTCAGACAAATAAATGCAAAAGTAAAGTGCAGGTACCTGAAAAACCTACTTAAGGACAGTAACAAAATATTGTACTTTGTTACTTTCCACCTCTGCTACAGTGAACAATGAGGCTGAAATCATGGCATCAGTGACATCTTACAAAACTTTTTAGCATGTCAAGGCTTCAGGACACATGGATCACTTACTAGTTCATGTACTAGCAGTATAGACACATTTTATGGATTTTGTCCCCCCCTTTTTTCTTACATTTGAATCCTAGTCACCATTCACTGCAATTGTTTAAAATATTACTGCAACATCTCTTTCCTGTGAAACTTCAGCAGGGTGTTGTGGACTAAAAAACTTCATCCAACCTTCCATCAGCATGAGGATGAGTAGATAATGACTGACAATTAAATTTTGGGTGAACTATTCCTTTAAAAATTGCTGGCTAAATTTCTGAGGTAAACATTCAGACTTAAGTTGTAATAATATGGAACTAGTTTACCTTTGAAACCCTGAGAAAATTAGTCCGTTATCTCAAGATAAAGGGAACAAATCTGATAGCAAATACCGCTGTTTTCCGCTTCTGAACACAAGAGAGCCCTCCAGACTCGCTTTATTTTATTTTAAACCTGTGAAACACTTTGTCTTTTGTTTTTCAAAATTGAATCGACTCTAAAATAGTACAAGTCATGTAACAAAATGTCACAGTGAGTTGTGTTATTTTCATTCCTTGGGGGTATTCATCATTCTTTAATACGAATTCTCAGTGTGTTTGGCACAGCATTAGTTTAAAATGTAAATAGATTGCTCTCACTTGCTGCTCCAGCCCAACACAGGGGAGAACCACTTTGGTTCAGCAAATAACAAATAGCACCCAGCTACAAATACACCAGTGCAAACACGCACACACACACACACACACACACACACACACACACACACACACACACACACAAAAAAATACACACAAACACACTGTGATTACATTATTAATAGCACTGCAGAGAGCTCTTACACAGAGCCTGACA
>JAQLOL010000005.1:18738135-18748933 GCA_029783665.1 Naso thynnoides | reverse complement strand
TCACGACATACCATTGGAGCTGCTTAAAGTTGTTTGCTTCCTGTTGCCACAAAGCCCTAAGTAGCCACAAATTAAAGAAATTCAGCCATCGTTTAACTTCTAAAATTATGCTACCAACACTTGAATGTGCCTCAACAGACTGTCATCATATTTAACTTGCTTTGGGTGCACTGTGGAGTGTTTAATTGGAGTATGGTAGTGCGGAATGCATTGACTTGTGATAGCATTAGCATTAGCATTAGCGTAGCCACCACTTTCATTGCCAGTTTATATGTCCAGAGAGAAGGTTGCACTTTCAAAAGATTGCACTCTGGAACCTGGGGTTCAAAGTTTGCAGTGTCAGGGGCGCCAGCACACGGCTGTCATGTAATAGAAATGCCAACCGCAACAAAAGTGTTTCGTTTGATGCAAAAACGGGGTCTTAAATTACCTTGAATTTTTTTTTTCAAAGGTAAAATCTTGAGATCAGCACTCCAAACTTACGAGTAGAAAGCCAACCTGACTGGTGTCAACTTTATCCAAACACTGGAGTCAATGATAAAGACAACTCTGGCATTTCAAGCTGAAGAAAAGGTCACCGCTCTCTCATTCTCTCTTATCTGTTCCTCTCAGTCCCAGTTCAATCAAATTTAAATCTGCTTTATTGGTTTAACACACAAGAAACCTGTGTTGCAGTAACAATATTTTATTGATTGAGGTGAGGTAATATTATGTTGCCATCAAGTATTGTTGAAGACATACAAGAGAAGGAAAAAGTCAATAAATGTAATCTTTATGGCAAAGGGAATAGGCTCAATAACAAAAAGCTACAATAAAGGCTATGTTTTGTTCTAGTTTTACCATTGTTTTTACTCTTTGCTAAATCTTAATACATTTTACAATACTTTAACATACCTATTATGTACTTTTTAACGTTCAGTTTATCAGTGCAGCCCATCTATTTATAGCAATTCCTACATGGCTATTTCTCACTCATTAAAACTCCACAGCACACCTGAAAGCAGCAAGAGCATGAAAAGACAAGCAACGATTTAACGGAAAAGAAAATCATTGCATTATCTGTATCACAAATGTAAAATAAATATTGTTAATCATAGTGTTTAATGCAGTGAATTACTGCACTGTCCCTCCGCTGCACACACACCAGATGAAACACAAACAAACACGCCCATGACACATCGCCTCTCACCTGTTTTCACAGTCTGCTGCTCTCTGTTAAAAAGAGGCTGTCAGAGAGACGGGGGGGTGGGGGAGAGAGAGAGAACTGAAATCTGAGAAATGAGAGAAAGATATCAGGAGGATGGAGAAGGGGAATTCAAAAGACGTTAAGACAGAGAGGGCGGTGAATTCAGAGCTGTATGTAATGTGTGTGTATGTGTGTGCTATAGTCTTCATGTACACTTTAGGACCACATATTAACAGAAAATACTGTCATCGTCCAGCAGAAACCAGTTATTATATGTAATTTTTTTCCTAAAATCAATACACTTGGAAATCCTTCACACATTTGTCTTAATATATAAAATAATTTTTCAAAATGACAAAGAATTCCTCTGATACTTTAATAATAATGATGGTGCCTGAAAAAAAAAGATGGATCAGACTAAAGAGATTTATCTCACACATTTTCCTGACAAGGAACTTCTGTGGCTGTCGTGAAAGTAATTACTGTGTCATCAGAAAAAAGCTACAACACTGAGTTACTTCTGCAAAGAGCTAAAAAACAACCTTAAATTTGCAGAGCGGCACAACAGATAGTAAGGTGTCACTTTTATGCAGCAACAGAAATGTTTGGAGAGGAGCATTTTCTGGAGTCCAAGATGCTGAGTTCAGTACAGACAAGATCAGCGTGCCCTCTGACTATGCTGAAAGATTAATGTGCAAGGTTCTCTAAGACTGACTCCGTCTACCTAACGCCTGGGACACACATCTGGTGTCTGCCTCAGCAGCGTGTTTCTGTTACCCATCTGCTGCGTCTCGCTCACTGTTCACACAGGGAGCCTCTGCTGCGTCTGTTGCAGCGCTGCTTCTGCCAGCCCTGTCTTTGTACATAGAGCTTTCATTTGAGAATTACCATCAATATGAAATTATTTCATGTCATTTTATGACACATTCAATCCATATTGAGTTTAGGCAGAAAACTGTGTGCTGTGTGTGAGAGAGAGAGGGGGTGGAGGAAGTGGGAGGCAAGCTGCATGCAGCTAGCTCGACCTTTGCTACGCTGTGAGGATGAAACGCCAAGTTTATTACCTATGATTCGTCACTTGTGGAATTGATATTATACAGTTCTTCATTAGAAACAAGTTCTTATTAGAAACTAAAAAAAAATCATGAAAGCAAGTCATTTGGTCCTTTTAAGTCATGATATTAAGCTGAAAAAGATTACATGTTCTGTTCCCGTTCAGACCTTGCAGGTGTGTCACCATGCTGGCACGATGCACACTGTGTTGTTAGATAAAGTCAGTCTATTAAAGTCAGTGATCACTCTAAATTAAAAGAAAAAATATAAAAAAGATCTCTTCCTCTCTGTCTCTTTTCCTTCCCTCTGCCTGTCACCCTCCGTGGGGAATTGCTTCACATTTTAATCATATCACACTGATTCACTACATGGGTCTCTGGTTTGAATGTCATTTACCCTAAAATAAAAGCCAGAACCAAGTTAAAGTACGATGTGTTTTACACAACAAGATCCCTCAAATGTTTCACAATTAAATCTTTAAATGAAGGGATTTTTTGCACATATACACTTGTGAGGGGTTTTATTTTGAAAGACAACACCCAAAATGTCAATATAACTGTCAACAGGTTATTTCTCTGTGTGTGTGACTGGCAGGAGAAATCAGCGGGCCTCCTGAGCTGAAGTGTTGCATTGCTGCCAGTGTGCATGAGACGTGTGTCTGACGTGCCTCTCCTGTGTGCTGCGTGGTTGTTCTAATCTGTTTCAATGGCCACCAAAAAAATAAGCTGTCGAGGCAGACGCAGTCCCAGCCGTTATACCAATTCATCAAACAACCCCCGTCATCAGCTGCTCAGGAGTAGTACAGTCGGTACTTTGGGAATAAGCAGGAAGGATCATGTGCAGTTGGGTGTCATGTGACCCCATTACAAGCTCAAGTTTAAAAGCTGCAAAATCAGTTATGGTCTAGAATTATGTGCTACTTATCTTTAATACTCAATGACTAGAAATCTGTTATGTCTTTATTCTGCAGGAGAAAAACAGATATCTTTGAGGAAACTAATGCAGACATTGGGAGAAAGTAAAAACTCCACACAGGGTTTTAGAAGCAGAAGACAGTTTAGAGTTTAAATGTAATATGAGTGGAATTAGGGGAATTACCTGAGACTGGGCCTTTATTGGCTCCCCATGAGCGACTGTTGGCTTATATAGGGTCTGTTGGATTTTTTTTTTAAATTGTTTTTTTTTTTTTTTTAAATTCAGTTTAAAGTTACAGGGACAAAGCACATTAATAAACATTTCTGTAAATGTGCCAGTTTAGCCATCCTGGCTAATTTTCAACCCCAGTCTCTGGGCAGGTGTGATGGCAACTACAAGACTTAAGAATACATTAAAATAAGGACAACAACACAACCAAAAAAAAAAAGTTGTAATCAAAAACTGTTGGTTGCTAAGTTACTTTGTAACAAACTACATAAAAAAAGGACATTTTTCCAGACTGCCTTCAGAAAAAGATGAAAAGAAGGAAAAAAGCAAACAAGAAAGTAAAGAAGTGGGTCTGTAACTTATAAAGTAAGTTAATGTGCAGGAATACGTTCATTATGTGTGTTGCTTAGCAACAGTCCTGTACTAGTCCAGTTGCTATTGGAACTATTTGTGCTGGTGGAGCCAAATAAATGATTAAATTAACAAACTAATCATAATCTTTTTTTGTTCGTAGAACTGTTTTCTAAAAGCAATATCACACCCGAGGTCAACATCACTGCTATGATGATCTGACCCAATCACACCAGTGACGATATTCAGCACAACAGCACAACCTCGAGTGTGATATTGCTTAATGCACACCGTAGAGCCTTTTCCATTTGTTTTATGTTGGCCTCCTGGGTTTCAAGCTAGTGTCCTGCTGTCTGTCCGTTCGGCTGTCAGTCCGGTTACAGTAGGAGACATCTTCCCTTAGCAAAGCCATCTGACTCCAGTCTGTAATGCTTAAACAAGCCTGACTGGAAATGAGTGCAGACAAAATGGGATTGTCTGACCTGCTCGATCAATTAGGACAGAGAGAGCAGCAAAGATATAGACAGAGAAAGCATGCGGTGAGGCACCGCTTTCAGCATTCTCAGAATTTGTATAAAATGTTAAGTGCATTTTAGAGAGCTTGCCAGACAAAACATTAATCTCCAATGAAACCATATCCCCCTAATAGGACACCATCTTCTGAGCCCACCTTCCCATGTAGGATCCAAGATCGAGACTGAAGTTTGACTGGAGAGCTGAGAAGAAAACAAGATGTTTCTCTCTCCTATTCTTTTATCTCTGCTTGAAAAAAAAAAAACAAAAAACAAAAAACTAAGAGGATAAACTGAGAAGCGTCTAGTATGAACCTTGCCTCTTCTCCATTGCAGCTAAAATGCCAGTTTTGCATGAATCTCTGAAACATTTTTGTTTCAAAAGTAAGGTTGAGTTCCTCTTAATGGCTCTTTCAGAACTTCACATCCATGTCTGTGTCAAAACAATACAACAGTTGTACATTTATTTTGTTCTATTTTGACATCATATCCAACAAAACCGTGTGTACTATAGACAGGGACACATTTCCTGCAGTTACATCTCAGCGTGTGTGTTCGGGCGTCTTCCTCTGCTTTTCTATCTGACCACAGAGAGTGTGACAAATGGATGTGTCAGAGCTTGATGGAGCACTGCGATTGCTCTGCTAGGCACAAAGCTATTACGAGACTTTATAGACAGTCCCAAAGAAAAATCCTGTTTCAATCAACCACACTTAATCTGAGAGACAAAAAAAGATGTTCAACTGTTGATCGGGCTCTCATCCTCGGGGAAGATAATTTTCAACTAGAGATTTTGTATCTGTTACTGTCTTAGAAAGTTGAACTCAGATTTGTGTGCAGTTTTCGGTCAGGGTAGAAATCAGAAAGAAAACTAAATAGGTTTTCTACGACATGGACTGTAAGGCTGTGTAACTTCTCCAGTGGCTATGAAAACCTATTTGTGGTCACAACTAACGACATAAAAAGGTAAATATCTTGAGTAGATGGTGATGCACAATATTAACTGGTTTTTGGTAATAAAACTTAGAGGAGGGCAATACACTCTGGTCACAAAACCAACTATTTTTATTGCCAACATCCCTAAAGTAGGGGTGGGCAATACATTGATTTTAAATTGAAATTGGATGAATTTGTTTGGACAATGTTAAAAAATGAAAATTGTGAAAACTGATTTTTGCTTTAACTATGGTAATTACGGTAGCCTAGGGCTCTCTCTCTCTCTCTCTCTCTCCTAGCTCGGGGCTCTTATTTTTTGCAAGTGAACTTTGATAAAAGCTGGGCAGGCACTATACTGATCCCAAATTGGTGGATTGATCTTTTATTAAATTTTTGTTTGAAACAAAAATAATGTATTTTTTAAAAATTCCTTTGTCTTTTGTAGTTAATTTTTTTTTTTTATCGAATGTGAAAATCAAATGTGATATAAAAACAAATCGTGGTCTTTATTTTTAGGCCATAGTGTCCAGCCCTACCCTAAAGAAAATCACTTTATTCAATACTGCACCCAGAATTGAACGGCCAAGACAACTACATTAAACCATACAAGCCTCATACTTGCATGGGGTTGCTGCTAAATTAAGTTTCCTAGCAGATTTCTAATACTTCTAATATTAATAACACACTGCACTGAAATGATTTTGCTGCTCAGACATCTCAAATGTCAAAGACATAATAAAGGCGGCATGTCATTTAGCAGGATTATGTACATGGAGCTTGTCAGGGCTTAAAGGCATTAAAATATTTTGACAGAAACGACTGATTTTAAAATAGCTTTAATGCAAGGTAAAAAATGACAGGAGAGAAAGCCTCAATAAATCTATTTCACAGTGGTTCCCAGTGAAATATCTATGAACATAAAAATGTGCCAAAATTCCTGTTTAAAGGTTTTTTAAAATCCACAACCTGAACCAGCGCTTCAAATACTTCCCACTGATAATTCCATGTGGGTTGCTTAAAGGTTAGCCCTGTGTTCGTCTGGTATCACCAAGATGTAACTGGGGCTGGGATCAACCTGCTGCCGCTGCAGTAAATCCATTGCCTGAAAAGTGCAAAAGTGTTGAGATTCAGGTTTGGAATACTGTAGACATGTGTCACTGTAAAATATTTTTCTGATGCAAGTCAAGTGAAACAGACAAGGAGTAAACAGGCAACAAGAGATAAAGCACCACGACCTTGGGCAGGTTTCCTCTAACTGGGACACCTCACTGTTCTTTCACAGTGCATGTTGCATGAAAATGTGTCTAAAACTGTTTGTGTGTGTGTGTATGTACGTATGTGTCTGCATGTGCATACGCATGCACAGAGAGATAGAATGACAAAAAGGAACAGGTGATGTTTGAGAAAAACTGCTCTGGGCACTTGGATGTGTAGGGTAAGAAAGACAGAAAAATATCACAGACATCAGTGTGAATGTTACTCTTCCTGCGTGTGTATGTTCCTCTTCCTGTGTGTGTATGTCACTCTTCCTGTGTGTGTATGAGTGTTTGCAGCTCGTCAACATATTTCAATGTCCTTAGAACCTGAGATCTTTCTATGCGACTGATTGCAGTGACAGAACTAAAAGAATTCTCTTTAAGTATTTTTTTTACAAATGAGCTTTTGTGCCTGAACTGGTTCTGAACAGGATTGTCAGAAGCCTGTTGCTATGTTGCGAAACAATTGGCATATCCATTAAGCAAAACTATGTAACTTTGACTGCAACCCATCGCTTCAAAAAATGAAACTTAACGATGCATGTTAATACATCGCACAAAACAGCTATTTTAGTAAAATCAGGTCATATTTTACAGAGAAAATGCCCGCTGGTGTTTCCTCTGATGTTCGACGACTGCTCTGTCTGTCTGCAGCCTTTTGATTTAGCAGAGCTGTCACCAGCAACAACCCGGTGCTGCAGTTGCAGCTTTGGTATGCAGGACACCTACATGCTGCTTTCAGGAACCTCTGGGAATCATAGAGTTTAGGGAAAGCAGTTGCAGGACATCATCTCCATAAAATATGACCCGTTTTTACTCAAATTGTTGTTTTATTTGACGTATGAACGTGCATTGTTAATTTCATTTTTCGAAGCAGTGGGTCTTGGTCAAAGTTACATAGTGTTGCTTTCAAGTTTACTGTAGTTCAGTGATGAGACTGAGCCAAGTCATCCGCGCCTCTCCCCGCTCGGTCCAGCCTCTCCTTCATCTTCCTTCCACCCGCTGCATCCTGTTTGTCCAATCACTGCCAGCCCTCTGTCTCTCCGTCTCATCCCATTCAAAAGTGGTGCTTTTCCTCATTGTTCTTCTTGATCATCTCACAGGCACCCTTCACCACCCCAACTCAACCTTCCACCAGAGGACTCAGGACTTCCTGCAGGGGCAGGCTCAGTGGCTTTCCTGTAGAGTGCTCTGCCAGGATCGGCTCGTTCCCTGGCCAACCCGGCATGGAGACTGAGTCTGCGCCATGACTCTTTGTTAAATAAATTGCTACATTTCAGTTCTGTGTGGTGAAGTCTCTTCTAGTTGAACCAGTGTTGGGTGAAACATCTGTCATCTATAGGACATGTCATCAAACAGAGAGCGCAGCACAGCGCATAGCATAGCGCACAACGACCAGTAGAATCCGTCACGCCCACTTTGGCTTCTACGAAAAATCTGCAATTTTTCAGTTCTGGTTTGGAACCAACATTTCGTTTTTCAGACCTTTTGTTCAAATATCTGCGTACGGTCACCACGACTGTCATTAGCAAACTGATTGTTACATGACACAGATGAGTACTAGGCTCCCGACTCCTGATCCCCCCACCAAAATAAATAAATAAATAAATAAATTCTTAACGGATCTGCACGAATCATGTAGGTGACGGTGAATTCTGATGTGACAAATTTGCACGCCTGAGCACAACACTGGTTACATGTTGTTGGAAAAAGGATTTTTTTAAGGTAGGTTTTTACCTAATTTGGTTCCCTGCTGTCTTTAGTACAATAAAGAAAAAAATATTGCCAATTTATTTGTTTATTTATAATTAACAGGGTTCACTACTGGTTAATAAAAGGGTCTGATATAAACTGTAGTTGAGTTGACTCTCAATTTTAAGTTTTACAGGTAAAGGAAGGCTAAAGCCTCAGTTATCAATGGATCTACAGAAAAACCTCCAAGAGAATATTCTTCACAGCACTTTCCGAAGATGAAAGTCGTAGCAATTCTTTCCTGTGTGAATGTGAAATGTATATGACTGACTATGTCTGTCTGTCTTAATGGCTGCTCTACTGTCTGAATATATAACTTCTGATTATCTGCCTGTCTGTGTTAAAGCGTGATTAACTGCTTGAGTATCAGCATAATTATGCAACTCCTCGTCTAACCCCCTATGAAAAAATGAATCATTTCCCAGCTTTAACCTCTTGCTGTCTCTCTTCCTTTCTCTATCTTCCTCCCTGTCTGTCTCCTTTTAGCTGTGCATTCAGAGTAGGTGTTTTCTGCCAGCAATTCTGCAACACGTACACACACACACACACACACACACCCCGCTATTTTTTCCTTTCCAGTGCTTTGACGTCAATATGCAGCAAAGGTAAGATTAAGTGAGGTTGGAGGAGGGAAGAGGAGTGGACAGGGAGCAGATAACAAAAGAGGGGACAGTGAAGAAAACAGACAATGAGAGTCAAAGTGAGACGAGTGATTTTTATGACTGCTTGGCAAATAAGATTAGACTGATATTTGGGGGGTAATAGTGAGATTATCCTTATAACAAAGATTTAATTATTCATTTGCAACATTTAATAACATTTTATCAAATCTGAACCCAGATTGTTTTCTCCAGTTTCTTTCAAATTCCTCGTTAAATCCAATTAGTTTCAACTTTACCCTAGCTTAGCTTTTAACTAGGGCTGTGAAATGCTAAATATTTTAAAATTGTGATTAGTAGTTGAATTTCAATGGTTAATCGCAATTAATCACATTTTTTTATTCACATATTTAAAGTTTAAATATTTTGTATTTCACAGAAGTTTTTAAGTCCATATTAACAATGTAAAGCAACTCTTACCAGTGTGACTTGATTGAGAATTAAATGTCAACTGGAGTACATCTCTTGTTTGCAGTGCTATGTTTCCTCAATGCGTCAAGATATTTACATCCTGTTTCTTCAGATATTTATGGAAACTTGCTGCCCACTGTAATAACAAATCTGGAGCTTTCATCATGAAATAACATGACTTCAGGTGTATCATCTCCCACACAGCCTGGCTTTGTTTTGCAAGTTTTGTATTTTTGGGGTTGTGCCACAATATCTTTTACGTTAGCCGCTGTTGCGGTGAAGTATTTTTATACAAGAATTATTCTCATGTGTGGGAGTTTAAAAAGAATATGAAAAAGGATATCTTAAAAGCTTAAGCACGTTTGGGGGTCTTTTCTCCAGCCTACAACACATGACAACTGGGATAAAGATACCCTGTTGACTTTTGAAGACTCTTTAAGCTTCAAATTAGCCACTGAATGCATTGTTGCACAATGAGGACTTTGATTTTTGTCCCCCATTCTTTTCATGTTAGAAAGGGACCCTTCTGTTAAGGAAATGAGGAACTAATATGGTAGGCTAATTAAAGCATCAGCAAGTAGTAATTAACTTATTGGATGGAAATATAGCGTTAGGATTTCTACTAGTTCCAAAAGCAAAACTTTATTAATACGCAAGATGTACTTCTGCAACACTATTCATGTGTTTTCTTTAATTTTCTAGAAACCTCACAAGTTTTCTTCATTTAGGCTAAGCTACTGACATACCTTGTCTTTGAAAGTTTTCCAAAGCTTTTCACTCTTCATAAAAACATCAGTTTTTTTATGTCCAAACTGCACTTGTCTTACAACAAGCACATATTCCATTTTCTCTCCTTGATTGCCACCACTTCCAGTATTCATGTATTCAGCCCCTGTGTTCAGCAAGGCCCTAATAACATCCTCCCTCTATGTTCTCCTCTTCTTTCCATTTGCATCCACCCAGCATCTCCATCCCTCCTGCTTTCACACTCTTCCTCTAACTCGGCCTTGGCGTATTCCTCACACGGTGAGGGTTAGCCGGAAAAGCTGTCAGAATATGTTCCACTGTCAGCGAGACGCCGAGTGGGAGCACATTAGATATCGGCCTCGGTGTGTCCCTGACAAGAAACAAGCCAATTAAGGGATCCCCCGGCACTGCTTAAGCCCGGTTATGGCAGAGGTCCCCGAGACGAACACCGGTGTGCTAAATCATCATACCTTTTTTATATTAGAGCCTCCGTGGGGAGATGTGGAGTGATTCAGGATTATTCTCCTCTTTTTTTTCCCTTTCTTACAGCGCTGCCGGCCATCACTCAACAGCATGCCTTAGAGAAGTTTATCTGAGCTAAGAAGGACACTGACATGTAGGGTCTCCTCTCTCCCCTCCTTTCTGTTGTTCAGTCTCACTCTCAAAGCTAGGATGGTGGAAGCACTTTAAGATAAGCCTTAGGTAGCGAGTTGTAATCAATTAGTGTGGTTAAATATTGCAATAAAAAGATTAAGGATTAGTATGGGGGGGGGGGGGGGGGGGGGGGGAAAA
>JAQLOL010000005.1:18715406-18737291 GCA_029783665.1 Naso thynnoides | reverse complement strand
CTGTTTTAACATTAATAACAGTAAATGGGGTTTAAAAATGCAGTTTGAGATCTACTAGAGCAAAAACACATGGTCGAATTTTAACAACACAGACAATCTTTGCCAATAGTGGAAAGTCAGGAAAAGACTGAAATGGTCCTTTAAAATGACCTTTTGGGAAACGCATTAGCCTAAAACTGTTCTTTCGTCAGACCTGTTTTCCTGTAAATGTTTTTGTTTTATTGAATCTCAGTTTTATTTACAATGTAAAAACACCCTGCCTCATATCCATACCAATTCTTCGTAAACACACATGCACACACACACACACTGTGAGACAAATGTCTTGCTCTGAGGTAAACATTTGTGAGGTATCGAGGTTGCGCAGCCTAATATTTGACTGAGCAGTGTTCTGGCAGCGGTAAACCAATGTGCTCCGTCGTGCTTCCCTTTTACATAATGCTGTGTTTATACGCCCCGGGTAGATCTGACTTATTGGCTGCTTGGGATCTCTGACAATAGATATAAATAGGATTACTCTCTCCCTTTATGATGGACAACCATCATTCTTTGTCGCCCAACCTGCCGACGCTCAGTTTCCTATTATAATATCAATGAGTGAAAACAAAAGGCAACATTAGGCATTCTTAATCCCTTAAAGCTGTTTCATGTAATTTAATAAATAAGTTGCTTCTCTTTCTGCTCCGCTCTCTTACCCCCCACCCACCGCTGGGAAATGACTCATGCATATTTCAGCAGTGTGTCTGCCCATTCTGAGTGGAGCTTATCGGGGCTGCATGCAGACGCCAAATCAACCCTCTTTTCCTTCTCCTCTTTCTGTCTCTCTCTCATTCACCCCTCCGACGCCCTGTTCTTCATCACTATTCAACGTTTCAGAACATGGAGAGAAAGACTGAGAATAGAGACACACATCTGTGCCTCATGAAAACATCCACAGTAACATCTCTACATCTTTTCTACTGGAGTATCTTGCCTTTGGCATTCTCAAACACACACAATTATCAACTTCTAATGGAAGAAAAAGTTTGCAGAGTCACAGTCCTTGAAAGACAGGGTATGGATCAGTTGCTGTTCAATATGCACCAATCTAATGGGTAAAACCTTAGAGGGTGTTTTCTAACTCTCAGGATGTTCCAACCTAAAGTCATTAACAAATGTAACAGTCCTCTGTGAATGGTTTCCCCTTGCGGGACAATTGAAACAAGTCTATTCACTCTCCAAGCAGAGCAGGTTTAAAATAATCTAAGGGCACCTTGCACTGAAAGCTGCACCTGACCAAGATGTATGACTGTGTTTACATTCTGTAAACATCTGTTTACGGCTTCCTGGGCTGGAGATGCGAGGATGTAACCCTATAGGGAAATGCACAGATATAAGAAAGAGCAAGTGGAATTACTTCATTGATTAGAGTGTTGCTGGTTTTCACTTTAATAAAAAGCATTCCCACGCGACTGTGGTACTGACACGTTAGTGTGTTAATAGTGAAGAATTTACAGTCCAGCCCTGCTCATGAACTCTCACACAGCAAAATCCCACCTTTAACTTTTTTCCATAACACAGAATGTCTTTCAAATGTGAACATGAGCACAAAACTGCAGTGATGTAGCATTAAGCTGCGCTCAGACAGAAAGAGATGAACACGATGTTTATCACAAGAAACGAAAATACTGTGTCACTTGATCATCACTGAAATATATTTTGGATTATGGCTTCAATTGAGTGATTCGCTCAAAGCACACAGGCCGCTTATATTAGTTCGTTCAGTGGAGGAGGTCAGCTGGCCGCTTTTGTCGTTAACGACGGCTAAAATGTAATTTTTGCAGCACTGTATCAGTTGTGGAGGTCCTAGAGAGGTTGGAGAACTTCATTGTGTCTGTGTTCATAGAATCATCTGGAGCACGCTAAGTCATGTCACACAGTTCTGTGGCGGCCATAGTTAGCATTAGCTAGTAGTGTCAGGAGGAAGGGGGACTTGCCATTTTCTATTGACTACAGCTAACAATCATCATTTCAGCAATGTTTCAGTTATGAAAGTCCCAGAAATGTTGGAAAACTTAACAAAATCATGTCTGTGTTCATAAGATAATCCCACGATGTATAAAATTGTTGTAGTCAATGGTATTCACACACAGCAATAGTTGTTTTGATATCCAAGATTCAATGATGATTCAATGTCCGTCTGGCAAATTCCAGCAATGGTCGCACCGTCAGGATGTCAGGGATGTCAGGGATGTCGGGAGAATCTCAACGCTGATTGGCTGTTGCATCAAAGCATCACACGATGCCAACTGAAAAGTTATATAGTTAAATATTTTCAAGATTGTGCGATGAGGCCATGGATTCTACATGGCATCATATGCATTGTGTGTATTACAAGATTTGCGTTGCCTGAGTAAAATGGTGTCTGATGGTGTCACTGACTTTTTATGTAATCTTATGGTGATCATTGCTTTCTGTCTTAACACAGCTTTAGACAATATGTGTCATTTTTAAATGGAAAATGTATACAGTGTTGTCCAGAAGAGAGAGAATGCTGTAAACTTTTATGTTTTAGACGGCTCTCAAGAAGTATTCTGGTGTTCTTTAGCCTGCCTGCAATAAAAAAAATAACATATATCTTACAAATCTGTGTTACTGCTGCAGAAATTTAAATGTAGTTTTTCAGACAAATATCAGAATTAGATACAACAGTGTTTTTTGTTGTTTACAGATTCAAAGAGGGGTTTTCAAACTGTGAGGAAACCTCCTTTCGGGGGGCACAGGAGTGCTGAAAGGTGAGTGGGAAGTAAAAAACGTGAGGCAAAATAGTGGATGTATGCAAAAATAACAAGGGAAGAGTAGCGACCAGTTCACCATCACAGGGAGCATTTGGAGCGTCACAGCTTGTGGAGGTTTTAAGGTGCTTTAGAGTCCTAAAGCACCAGTTAGCTGCAATTTGCCTCAAATATCTCGCTTCCTCTCTGAGTCATAACTTGTTCATTTATGAACACACAAACATGATGCACATATTTTTAGATTCAGCATGATTCAAATTTTAAGGCAAGAAGGTGAGATATTATTATCGATTGCTAATAAAAGTCCAAAAATATGTCGAAGCGACATAGTTCCCATAACACCAGAATTTGCCTGAAATCACTTTTTTCCCCCTTACATTGTTAAATTAACTAGGAGACAGTTTATCGGTGCTCTGCAAATAAAAACTACTTAAGATTATTCAGAATACATTTACAGGAAGTGCAAATATGCAAGCAAGTATAATAATGTAATGAGACTAAAGTTGAGGCCCAAAGATATACTTCCTGTAGACACCTCTAAAAGCCCCTAAACTTTGGGTGCTGTAGTTCTAAGAAGGACTCAGCATGGTAAAAATATTCCTGAGCCACTGATACTCACTTCTACCTATTCAAATCTAGATTTGGACTGCATTAAACTGTGAACGCATGTGCAAAAAGTTACCTAACTGTGGCCAAAATAATTCATAATAAGGAAAATATGACATTGCAGCATATACAATATTATTACAATAACTATATTGCAATAACTTTGTATTTTGATCTTTTTCTCCTTTTTTTTACCCTTAAAATACACGTGTAGGGAGTTGGAAAAAGCGCTTGTAACCGTAACTGTATAAAAACAAATTCCACAATAATTTTTCCATTTTATGACAGATAACAACCAGAGTTTAATTGCATTACTGCCTCCTACTATGAGAGAACAGAAAGAAACATAAATGATTTTAGACGCACAGCTTTAATTCCACGTATATTGTTAACATATCAATATTTCACTTTTACATATCACGGTTATCTTCAATATTGGCATATTGCAACACCCCTACTCTTTGCAACATATTTTGCAATTTGGTTATTTGCCGGATGTTCCTACCTATAATATTTGATAGTAAATATGCAGATCTGGGGCCAAAGTGTCTTGCTCAAGGACACTTGAAAAAGAGTGTTGCTGGAATGATGCACAATGCCGCAGTGTCCTGTGTTGTCATGCTGGCATACCACCGCCGTGTACTTGTGGCTAACCTTCCCCTTCTACAAAACCACTCACCTTCCTCACTTAACAAGAGTTGTTTACTGGCTTTTGATAAAAAACTCATCCATAAATATACACCTCAATCTCCACTTCACCTTCAATTTCATATGATACAACTAGCTATATTCCCAGCAAACTCATCATCCGTTAATCATGTTGAAGCAGTGACTGCATGTGAAATTATTTTGAGATGTGCATTGGGCAGGACTGACTGACAGCAGTTTATATCCAGAACCAGAACCAGTGTGCAGCTCTGATAGGCAGCTACATGGTGTGCTGCTGTATCGGCCTGATACCGGGCTGTGTCTAATATGGTGGGGATTGACTTCCTCTTGCTGGCTCCCAGGTAGTGAGGGGGATTTAAACTATTTTACCTCCCCAGATCTTCACACCTTCCCTCAGGCCCTCTCACCTCAGTGCCTTAAATATTAATGGTAAATCGGAGGATAGTGGATGAGTGAGGAGGGGAGCGGGCTGACAGCTTAATCACGGAGGCAGCAGCCAGCATCTCTCCTCTTCTTTAACGCTGTGGGCGGCTGTCACCACGACCTACATGATGTAATCACCTCCATAACCCTGATATGGGCCACAGAGGGCCTTGCAGCGAGAGATAGAGAGACAGAGAAGAAGTGGGAGCGGGGGACCTTAGGGATCTTCCAGCAGAGGATCATTTAAAGTCAAAGCCCACAGAGAGTAGCCTAGCTATGAGGTCGCAGCGTTGTAAAGAATGGAAAAGACACCACGGAGTGCCAAAATAAGGAGTGACCCCACTACTCCACCTTTTTTTTTTTTGAAAAAAGTTGTACTCATATTTACAGCTTCAGCTCCCACAACAATTTAACACAACCTCAAAATAGATTATGAACTTCAGGTGTGTAAGAAAACATCAGTACATATCAATATGGCAATATTATATTTTGCAGTATCATATTGATTTTCAAAAACATTGTATTGATTTTTAATTCATAGTTTTTATGCTAAGATTCATGGGAGTGATTGTTTTTTTTTGCCCCCAACAGCTTCTGGACAAAAACTATTGCTATGACATTCTGATTGCATAGAAAATACTTTTTCATTTCTTAAATTTTCTTGTGGTGTGTTCTTCATACTGACAGTTTTCCTAAAATAAGATTTAAAAAAATGCAATATATTGCTTTGCTTACAGCATTGCAATATATCACAATATATCCAGCATAACTCCTGTGGCATGATAATTGTTGTGCTGCCAGATTTTTGCCAAAACACAGCCCTAATGACCTTAGAAGTGTTGTACATGAAGATGAAGCGTTAAACAAAACACTCATCATGGCAGTAATTCAAATGATATCCGGAGAGGATATTTTTTTTTTTTTTTAAGTTGCTATCTACCTTAATCATTTACATGTGCATAAAGAAAAGTCGGTGTTCCAGAGATTAAAAAAAAAAAAAGAAAAAATGTAAGGTCATCGCAAATAAGCTACTTCTGCTCTGTAGACACGGATACAATCAGACGGCAATCAGAAAAGCTATCGTTTAATCATGAAAAAATATATAAATGAGATTTTCTCTGCAACAAATATCAGACACTTGGGCTTGAATGTGGTAGGTGAATTTATTTATTCATGTGTATTCAGTAAAGAGCACTGGTTTAGAGATCGCAACTGATCAGAAGCGACAAAGATCTAAATCGCAACCATAAGCAGTCACCTCATTAAGTAAGGCACTTCTTTCTTACTCGACATTTTGAAAGTTGCTACATTTCAAGAATGATCAATCTCTCAGCTTTTCCTAATAATAAAGCACAGATGGGTAGCACTTATTTTGTGAAACTGGAGGAGTTAAACCATGGCTGAGCACAGTCAGACAGGCGTGAACATAATGGGATAGTGTCTGCCTCTATCCTGTAATTCTCAACCTTGAATTGGACTCTGCCTAATTAACCGGCATGGAGACAAAACTGGGGCGGTGGATGTGAACAAAGATGTAAAAGCTGTTTAATTCTGCCGCTGTTGTTCATGGTGCTCACCGCATCTAACAAGAAGACATTTTTCAATCAGTCCTTCAGGTATTCAGACGGCACTGAGAGGAAAAGGTTTCGATGCAACATGAAGGTTTTGATCCGAGGATGTTCATTGTCAGCACATCCATATTTTATCACGCCAATACCTTCAGTTTGGCACTTGCTGCTGTTTCTGAAGTTAAAATTTTCAGCCGGACAAGATACTGCTGAGAAGCCAAAGGCACTTAGTGCAGAACAAAATGAGAATACCCCTGACAGAAGCACAGAATAAGGTATAGTACATGAAGTCATTGTTTGGGTGAAATGGAGACTTGAACACTATTTTTCTCGCAATAGGAATGTTTTTAAACTCTACTTTTCATGCTTTCCTGAAGATGCAGAACAGAATGAATGACATGTAAAAATAGTATTTTGGACTGATTTTTGTTTTTATTTGGCCCATTAAACCTGCTAAGTAGTATTCTGTTCCTAAACCGAACCAGGTAGGGTCTGATGGCCTCTCTACATATACGTATGTGCTTCCCTCTAACTAACATTTAAAGAATCAGATCAATCAACAGACCAGCAAATGATAAGAGTCAGACTGAACAGTATTGGGGAATCTTCCTTTGAGACTTTGACTCATCATTGGTCTCCAAGTAACAGTATTTCCCATGTGGAAAGAGGAGTAGGAACAAAAACAAGGACATAAATACCAAACAGATCACTGCTACACATTCTGACCTGTTAACATCAATGTAATTGAACTCATTGATGCAGCGCTGGCCATGCATTTTGATCAATTCAAACTGGACAGTAAGACCGAAGGCAGAAATTAAAAGCAGAGTCGCCTTCCTTACCCCGTTTATAGGATATGTCTTCCATCCCAGCTCTCCGAGCACAGACGTCGTATCCAGCAGCACAACTGAAATGGGAAAAAGAGGAGAGAGGAAAATACAACCATTAGCAATCTGTCAACACACAAACAGTCCTATTTTCACACTGGAAATTGAAATATCAGTCATAAACCTGTTCATTTAGACATTTTTTACATTAACAGAAATGACTTTCCCGCATGAATATTTATGAGCACTGGGGCGTTTACAGTGGGAGCAACATTTTTGCCACTTGAGACACAATTTGGGACTGATGGATTGCAGTCAGATTGCTGTCAACAGTCCATTTTTCCCCCACCTTTACTTTAATCTCAGTCACAACAATATGCTCTTCCTTTTCCTATGACAAAGACTGATACAATCAAGGGTGGATCTGTCCTCAATCCCTCCTCTGTCATGAGAATATGTTTCGTTTTGCCAAATATTAATAAATATCCAGCTATGGTTTTTATGTATGTAAATTAGAGGTTTAATATTACATTTTCCCTGAGTTTAATACACAAAGATATTAATCTTGGCACAGCATAATAATACCATTGTCAGAGGAGAAAACAAAGCAAAAATATTGCATCCTTGACAACATTTTGTCTTCCTCCCAAGGACAGAGGATTTAATAATTCAGGGGGAAAATGTCTCAGTGACAAGTGATTTACAGTGAAAAGGAGCAGATATGGCTTTCTGGATTTACCTTCAGTCAGACGCCATCTTAGCATCACTAAATTTAAACCAACCCCCACCAACCCCCCACCTCCCCAAAAATGTTTTTACCTACACTTCTGGCAACACTGGGTAGTGGTCAGTAGCCTCAGATCCTGTTACATTTTCAAAATCCATTAAAATCACATCAAGTCCATCAAGTCTTCTTGTCAATACTGTGCCATATGCACAGTATGTGTTACAATACAGGGATGTCCTAATTATGTGTGGGAAACAGTTGGTATTCAGGGTGAAGGATAGCTGTCAGAAAAACGACAGCACCAGACTTGAGAAGCTTGTTTGAAGCCATCATTTCTCTCACATGCTACAAGTCATCACCGTTGAAACTCACCACCAAATGTCAAAAATTTCATCTTTAAATGTGTCCTTGAGCAGCCATTGACCTAGATCTGAAATGCTAAGCTGTGAGGCACACACACTCTACACCAACACAGATTTCTGACAAATTCTAGTGTATTCTTCTACTTGGATGACAACTGAGTGTCTGTCAGTCATGAGTGTCCATTTAGAGCTCTGTAAGTGGTCCTCGGGGGGGCTCATTAAGCCAAACAAAATCTCTATGAGTGACAATATTTCCAACAAAAATCTCCATTAACATAATTTCTCTGGGAAGGCTTGTCTTACAACTGAAAGTAAAGGTACTAGTTTCAATGCTGTTATATTAGCAGCTACAAATTACAATGTCAAAACACAAGTGTAGTCATATTTCTAGGATCAGGATCAAGGCAGGCATAAAGGAGGAAAGGACATTTTGAGTCTGTCTGTTCCTTAATTATATGAGCCAGCACATCTCTGGTGGAGCTTGGTTGGCAGAAATTGTCCAAGCATCTGCTCACTGAGGTTTCTATTGTGTATGCAATGCATCTGTCCGTCCAACCCCGTTTTTGGTTATAGCTTGTCACATGCCAAAGCTTGGAGTCACTTTTTAATGCACAGGGCACCGATGTCTGTCTGCCTATTCAGATGTAAACCCATCTCAACATTGGATGCTCACAGAAAAACACCTTAAGAATTTGAAAGAGCGAACAAACCTGAGACTTTGGGGTCGATTGGTGGGTCATACAGAAAACCCACAATGTCAGGGTTCAAGTCCCTGTTCTGGCAGAGGTAAACAAAACCTAAACCTAACCTGGTTTGGTGCTTTAGTCTATCAAAACTTTGGCTCTATGACATTGTTAACCACTTCTTAAAGCCACACTATGTAACTCTGAAAACGACCAGCAGCTTCAAAAACTAAACTAAACGATGCACATTAATATGTCACACAAAACAGCAATTTTAGCAAAACTGGATCATATTTTATGGAGAAAACGTCCCCTGGTTTTCCCTCTGATGTCTAGGGCTGCTCTGCTTCAACTCTGTGATTCGAGGAGGTTCCTGAAAGCACTGGCAGACCCAGGATGTTTGAGCTGCAGGGGCAAAAACAGTAAAAAGGGCACCTGTTGTATGCAGTGGAGCACCAACATGTAAAAAGTTGTCAGGCATGTAACTGTGTTTTTGTCCTCCGGAATGGCACTGTAAAGGGCACTTTACCACTTTTTGTCCACTGCAAGGGCACCCCATCATGTTGTATCTATTATAGGGGCATGCAAGAGTGCACTTTCGCTGCATTTTTTCTAACATCAGGGCACCAGGGGCAAATGCCCCCCCTGCCCCCCTCAGAGTCCACCAGTGCCATAAAGCAACATGTAGGCTGCCTGCAGACCGTAGCTGCAACTGCAGCACCGTGTTGTTGTTGGGGACAGCTCCGCTAAATAAAATGCCACAGACAGACAGAGGACATTTTCTCCACAAAATATGACCTGATTTTACTAAAACTACTGTTTGTGTAACGTATTAATGTGCATGTGCATGTGCAATTCCTTTTTGAAGCCACAGGTCGTAGTCAAAGTTACATAGTGTTGCTTTAAAAAAGTTCTTTGGCAAGAAGGCTTTGCACATTTCACACAGGCACAAAAGGTACTCAGTGCGCCAAAGAAGTGATGCCAAGGGGGTCCTGACTAAGCATCCATATATGTGATGAGTTGGGAGTGAGAATGTGTTGGTCAGTCTCACAAAACAAAATGTTCCTTTCCTCCCACTCATCTCCCACAAAGCCGGTATAGGACACAGCACAGTGGCACAATGCAACACCTTCCTAGGACAGAGCCAACCAGCTGTATCACAACACATCCAAGAGTTAAGAAAACCCTCCTGGAAATGGCTGAGCCAACAAATACAACACAGGCAAGAACACAACTGGATGCTTGCAGCACTTATGCGGTGGTACAGCAGAAAGAAAGGCTTACAGAAAGTTTGAAAAAACAAAGACATTTTTCATCATTCTGGGACTTTTTCTCCGTATGGACGAGGTGCTCTGTAGCAAAAAGTATCCTCAACAACGCAACAATTGCTGGATAATGTACAAGTTAAATATCCTTCAAAACTAGTCAACAATGTAATATAACTTAAAGTTGTATTCACCGACAGATAAAACATTTTTAAGTTACTTTCAGATAGGATGCGCAAACTCCACCCCTCCGCTGTAAATTTCATTCATTCATTGTCTATGTATTGCGTGGCGCAAGAGTGGATCTGCGCCCCACCGAGCTGAGCAGAGCATGAGGGTAGTGCTTGCTGTAAGTGCGCCTTACGCCAAAGTTGGGCAGAGTTTATCTCGGGTGCAGATCTATGCCGTACCCGGTGGCAAGCGCGGCACACATTGCATCCTGTCTGCAAAGACCTCAAGACAGGACCATAAACATTGCAGCACTTAAATATTGTCTCATTTTACAGCAAAACAAGGAATCATTCAAAAACATTATGCAATGTCAGTGAGCAACTTTTCGGCCTCTAGGGACAATGGAAAAATTGTAAACACAACAGTTGGATATCAGCACCATGTAGGTTGGTGTGGAAAACTTGTTGCTTATTTGAACATCCGCCAGATTATTTGTCATGTTTGTAGCCACCAACTGAATTTAACTCCTGCCCTAATTCTCCATTTTTGGTGGATCTCCACCAACTCCGGGGGGAAAAATCTGGATATTTCACTGCTAAATGCATTGACTTTGCTACCATAGCTCCCAGCACTGTCTGTCTGTCACCTGGTGCTGAGAGGTGTCATGCACCGTGGATTTTTTTTTTCGAGATTTAAATGGTGGCCTGCTGCTACTGGAAAGAAGCTGATTTACACAAAAACAGTTAAACTGGTTCAAAACAATGAAGTTGTCAAAAAAATGTAAAAGTGGAAGATGCTCTAAATTCATCTGTACAGCAGATCCAGCTCATATTACATGTAGTTGTTTGATCCCATGTTGATATAAATTATTGATTAGTGTAGCTTACAATAGATTTCTTATTTTAAGCGGTTGAATTTTGATTATGACTCAGTAAATATGTTTCAGTCTGACAGCTCTTCCTCTGCTCTCATGCTTGTGTAAGCCGCTGATGTATTGTTGTTGTTGGTGTGTGTGTGTGTGTGTGTGTGTGCGTGCGCACATGAAGGTTGAGTTCAATACAGATATGTTATAATTTGAGAAGTCTCCGTATAAAAGCAATGAGTGACTGAAGTCACGCTGTGAATACAGTGGGAACTCCAGGTGTGCTGCAAAGTGTATGAAAGTGCATGCCAAACTTCAGATTTCAACCAAGCTTTTAAGAAATGTCATCTGTCTAAATCAATACACTGCACGTGACTGACAGCTGGTAAATGGTTAAATCAGACTCCCTGAGCTGAAAGGGACATCACACACAAAGAGACTGACATACTTTGCAGCAAAAGTGCTCGAGAGGAGGAGAAGTTCAAAAAAGTGTTTTTACTGTTTAGTAGACATAGCTATGGTTTAAACGATATTAATTTTGATCAATGCCACTACTTTTGATTAAGGTGTCTGAGAAATGTTGTTACATTATGATATTAAGCTGATGTAAATTCAGCAGTATTCAGGTTCAGCTTATGACACATTTTTACAGCAATCGTTTGATTATTCCGAAACAACCTTTACACAATCTTGGTGGGACAAAAATGCACTGAAAGCCACAGAGGATACACTAAATGATTCAATTATCGATAAACCCCCAAATCTGATTTAAATTTGCTGCCCATTATTAACTGCATTAGTTGGACAAGCACAAATCATATGACCTTTCTCTCAAACTTGTTGCTGAGAGAGTTGACTTCAGTAGGTGGTGCTCTTCTCCATCTCTTCTCTGATCTGACCATAGTTGTTTCATGCTACCTGCCCAGTACGTCTCCTCGTTATTCCAGACTAATTTAAAACATTAAAACATCAAATCACAATTACCAGATGATATGTAAGACTAACCCCGCCAGAGACCAACCTTTTTACAACAGCATATATAATAGCAAATACAAGCATTTAATGAATCCGTTGCACTTTAGCAAGCTGAGATAAATTTGACAAAAGTGACACTGATTTATATGCAAATTAAACAGATTAGTCTATTGATTGACCAGCATGTTGAGCACAGCGAGGGAAGGCTTCATGCTGATCCTTTCATACTCCTCTTCCGATCCCGTCCTCTCTGTTCCCTGCGCTCAGATCTAGCTTAATATTTTCTTCAAATCTGTTGCTATTTCTAACGGCACTAATGGCAGGTATGTAACATGTCACACAACAACACATATAGCATGTGGTCTGTCACACATCAACACTCGGTTTTTCCCTTAATAAAGAACCGCTAATGTACATCGCACATTAGGAGCTATGGTGGAAAAGCCTTAAGCAGAGAACACTGCACTGTTGGATCCAAACACTGTTTATAACTGTATAACAGAATGAAAAATAACCTTTAAGGTGACGTTTTTCAGGTCTTTATTTGAATCATCTGTTGTGATGGATACACTGTGAGGGCAATGGTACAGAAGGTTTGCATGATTTGTGCAAAAGCAAAACATTGTTTGGGTAAATTTTTGCTGAGCCAACCCAGTCTTAACAATCTGTGAACAAATAAAAAGACTTCCCATTTATTCCCATTAATTTAGGTTGTGTAGTGGTTCACAGTTTGGTTTGGTTTAGGTGACAAAACTACTTGGTTAGGTTTAGAAGAAAATTTGATTTAGTTTTAAATGAGCAGAGCCTGACTGAAATGGGATTTTTGGGGCCAATGACAATATAATGGAACAAGAAAATTCTAATAAATATATATAAATATATAATAGAATTACTCCAATACCAATTACAGTACCGGAAAAAGTTTTCGATACCACCGAAAATGCTGGCATGGGTATCAGCTAGTATCCCTGTCTGTGCACCGATCTGATACCACATGATTTATTTGTCGCTAAATGTTATCCAGCTACCTCCCAGTTAGCTTAGTGTGGTGTAAGGAATTCGATTTCCCCAAAGTTTAGTTATTATGTTGCTGTTGCACTACAGTTTTATAGTTTTCTATTTAAATGTCTTTGAGTAAATCATCATTACACCTTAAGTTTTAAAGGAATTGTTACTTTTTTGTGCTAGTATCAGATCAGTCCTTGTATTTGCCACTACCGAAATTATAATTGTACATATATATATGTGTGTGTGTGTGTGTGTGTGTGTATGTAACAAGTTCATGCATTTGTGTCAATTCTAGGCAGATTCCGGCTGATAATATCAGCAAACCAATAGAGAAGACCCTATAAATAAGTATGTTAAATAGGTAAAGTTAAATAGGTCACACCTGTTAACCTTTACACAGATGCTGAAACACGTTAACATTGACTTTTGGTTTTTACACGGGACATTAACACAAGTCTCCTGGGTGAAAGTCAAGTGTCAGACTCATTCATCAACCCACACCTCCACCTTACTTGGACTGTCTTGCTCTGTCTACTTTGTTACTTGACAATTTTTTATGTGAGACGTTTGGACAAACCTGATGTCCAACAGAATGTGAAGGACCAGCGAATCACCTGCTTGCAAAACTGGACTTTGGTGCATACGCTGCAAACTATGAAATTTGCGCTATTTGTATGCAGATTGAAGAGACTGGGCTGACTGAGCAGCATACCTGCCAGTGAACATTAAAACTGTCTGTGTGTATGTATCAATCCATCCTCTCCTTTTCTGTTCTCCTCTCCCCTCCGCTCTCTCTTTCTCCATCCCTCCATAGAGTTATCTTTCAGCCAGGCACCCACAGACCATGCATGGAGCTGAGCGTCCTTCGGGACTTCCACTGCTTAGATATAAATAGAACATGAGCTGGCCGGCTCATAAATATGTGGAGCTCAAGTAGAATGATGACATCTCCTGTCTGGCCTACAACCCTCGCAGGCCACACAAACTCCTCAAAATAACTACAAACCGAACAACAGGCCCAAAGGCAGTCTCATCCAGTATTACTGCATTTACAATAAATATGGGAGCAGTTTATTTACTCAGGCGAGTGATACTACCTTTTTATAGTTATGTACATTGATGCCTCATCCAATCAAAGCTAACCTCCACGAAAAAAAATGAAAAGAAAAGGTGGCAATAATTAAAGCAGAACTTCAGTAATTTTTATCCTGGGTGCCTTTTTCTGTGTGTGTGTGTGTGACTGATTGGGACAACTATTTTGAAAGTTAGTCCAGTATTAAGGGAGGCCAACACAGCCCACAGTTGAGAAACAAGCTAGAACAGGGTTCTTAAGGAGGCAAATGTGCACCATCAAAGTTCATCCACTAAAAGTGCTTGTTTCCGTCACTGAATGGCTCATATCGATAGTGTAGGTCTCTAACAAAAACATGCAAAGAATTTCCGGGTTGCGTGTAACCAACTCTTGATCTATGTTTTTTTAATAACTTGCCCTCATTCCCTTACACTCAGCTTTTGGTATTTCGTAGCACCATACATCACATGAGTAGCATTTGAAGAGCCCGCACTTTCAGGGCACAAGGGATATATAAATTCAGCCTATGGTATGGACTTGCCTTTTGCGTGAAACCCAATCAGCGTGTCCCTTCGAAAAAAAGTTTGTAGTAACTGCTGAGTTTGTTACCCTGCATCATTGTGGATCAGGCATCTGCAGTGTCCTTACCTGTAAGTGCAGTGCAGTTGCATCCTGTCACCTGCTAAACCATATGAGGGAGGAGACACCACTTTATACAAGGGCTTGCAATATGTCATCGTTTGGTCAGGCTATTTGGGGCAGGACACAAAATCTTAATGCATTCTGGTTAATATGCGCATCTCAAGTGACAATCGGGGTCACTTCAGTTCAGGTTCAAGTGCTGAGGGAAGTGAGCGAGGGCATGTTCTAAGAGAAATGAAACGCGGCGCTGGTCGTTTGGAGTACAGTTGGGAGTTTTGTCTCATCGATTTCAGTGTCATGGCTGATTATTTACCTCACTTCAAGAGTGTAGATGAGACCTGTAATTTTGATGGCCGGCCCTATTTATTTGAGCCCGAGTACACGGATTAGGAGCCCCTACATTTTGACGAGCAGATGGGGATTGTGAAAGAGTGTAAGAAAACATCAATACATATCAATATCATTATATTACGTTTTACGATTTTGGATCGATTCTCCAAAAACACTATTCATTTTCAATTAATAGTTTACATGCAAAGATGCAAGGTAGCGGTTCATTTTGTTTTTTTTTTAAACCTCTGACCACTATTGCACAAATAGTGGTACTGCTATAAAATTCTGAATGCATACAAAAGTAAATTTTATTTAACTCAGATTTTATGGATATTGTGGTCTGTTCTATATACTACAACAGTTTTCCTGAAAGTAGACTGAAAATAGCAATATATTGTCTTGCTTACAGTGTTGCAATATACCGCAATTTGTATCGTAACCTCTGTATCTTGATAACTATCACCAAGATTCTTGCCAATACACAGCCCTAGTGAGAACGAGACGTCACAAAGAGACTGGATCACACCCAGCCCAGAAATGTGACGGGTAAGAGAAATGTTTTGTGTGCTGTCATAGACTTACACTATTGATTTAAGTCGGTCAGTGGCAAAAACTAGCACTTTCAGTGGGTGAACTTTGACGATGCATATTTGCCCCCATGAATCCCGTTCTAGCTTGTTTCTCTCTGGCCTTCAATCCTGGACCAGCTTTCAGAATAGTTGTCCCCATCAGTCACACATACACACAAACGCTCACAGAGGGAAATAGGGCCCAGGTTGAAAACTACCAAAGTTCTCCTTTAAAAATGAATTGTGGCTCTCAGAACAGTCAGTATTACAGCTGATTTGGTTATAATGGCTTAATGTGAAAGTATCTAAATATGATTTAATAGTAAATCTTTCAAGCCAAGTAGCTGACAGTAACACAACGGTTTTTGTGGTGTTAAAAGACTAATATTTTTACATGCAGTACATATGCCTTTTATGTTATGGGAAAAAGCAATACGAGGCTTGGTTATAATCAAAACAAAACCTCTTCAGTCAGTATTTTTCATACATTCCTACTGTGGTAAACAGTGAGTCGTGTTGAATGACAAACAACAACAGTTGATGGACGGAGACTCCTGAAAATTGATTTCGCTGAGTATTTCAGTGAGGACTGCACATTGTCTTTTAGTGGTGTAAACAAGGTGCGGGGCTCTTAACAGATGAGTGGATGATATGCTGTGAAATGGGAATCTATCCATAGCTGAGGCAAAGTGACAGGCATGACAGGGTTTTTCACACGTCTCCGTCCTACACCAACATCAAACACTCAACAACATAATAAGTAACAGCAGAGCAAATCTTCATATGTGACTGATTAGATCGGATATAGGATGTAAGTGTTCTTAAATAAGAAATTAGAAAAGGAAATTCTTGTCAATAATGTGTGACTTAGCCATTTAGCTCTGGGTCAAGTACAATGCTGACTATAAGCATGCTGTGTATATGCCCAACTGCAGTACTTTGCACCCATCTCATTCACCAAAACAATTACTTCCTGATACTTCAGAATACCCCATAGCATTACTGACAAACATGCATTAAGTTTGTGTTTTTACGATACGGTCTTAGTAGACATGGTGGTTGTGGTTCTGCCTGATTAGGGGAAAAATTGGGGGGTTTGAGTTGGTTTTGGACGAAGCAAGATGCCGACGGGGAAAAAAAAACATTTTGGTGACTGTAGAGACTGAGAAAAGAGTCATATGATGTTGCCAGAATTGTGATTTGGTCAGTTAACCACGTACACACCCCATGAATACACGGTACACACAGTAAAGTTAGAGGAGAAGTTTGTTTTTTTGCATATTAAGCCTTATAATTTGGATATTTGTGATAATTTTTCATGTTCTACAGCATTATGATGTGTGCAGTCACGAGAGCTGGAGCTCCCTGCTGACGTCACTGCTGGCTGGAAATGGCTGAAAACAATGAAGTAGCATGTGCACTCAGCCACTATTAATGCTCTTTTTAAAAGACATGAAACTCACCGAACGTTTAATGGTGTCCTCTCATGTACCAAATACAAAACACAAAGTTAGACACTGGCATATTACCCAGAAACGTCTCTTTCTGCTGCCCCACAAAACAAACAGAATGGTGTAGCTTAGCAGCTAACAAACACAGTAAATAAACAACATTAAGCAACGTCTCCCATATTTTGTCTTTCTCTTCAACTGAAAGTCAATTTTATTTTGTATTTTGGATCCTCCCAAACTGTGAATGTCAGTGATTCTGCATTCACTAACTTAAGGCCCTGCACGCCCACACAGGTGTTTTCACTTTTGCGTTAATTAGACCTCTGCTCAGGTGGCAGCTGGGCGGAGCTATCCTGAGGTCAGCAAACTGTCAATTAATACGGATAACATGAAGCTAAAAAAACTGTTGACATGTCAGTTAATCTCAGTCAACAGATACATCACAAGAGGTCTAATTAGGCAAAACAAATGGACACACCTGTGGTGATGGTGAACCCAGTGTGTAGGACAAGTTTCAGGTGTGTGTAAACTGATTCACATAATATACGAGGAAGCCTGGATGGCACGGTCTTCTTCATACCAAAGCTAACTCATTTAAATGACATTGAAAAAAATTTACTGGGGCATATTTGCTTTTTTGATGACAATTCATGACTTTGATAGAAGTTATTTTCCCCCGGGTGCATGAAGTGGATCTTGTTCACCAGCTGGCCATAAAGCTCACATACAATAAAATTCATCAATCACGATCTTACAAAGAAAGGCCTTTTATGAAGGCCGAGCCCTTCCTAAATTAACAGTCGCCAGCCTGGAGTCATCTCAGTGGCTCTGGGTAGGGAACCTTCGAGGAAATACGCTCAATGACATGAAGCAGCGTGTGCTCCACTTAACAGTATCACGGCAGAAAATAAAAATAATTTCCACATGGATGCATTAAGAATGTCAGTCCTGATTGTGATTTTACATAGTTTTCATCTGTGTAATAAGAGTTCACATGATGACGTGTTTACAACATATAAACACACAATGACTTGCCAGTCAACGGTGCAGATTTAACATTTTTGAGCTGTGTGTGCTGATTGATTGATTATCATCGATAGCACAGTGTTGGGGCATATCTCCACCTACAGCAGACACGGTGACCTCGAGACTCCGCGGGTGGCACTGATGAAAGCAAAAGCTTTAATCAGACCTCAGCGGAAATCAGTGCAAAGAGTCGCCATATTCTGATGATGACTTTATGGCTTGATTATTTCGAGTCTTAGCTTTAGGCTATTAAAGATGAAACAGTGTGTCTCAGTAAGATGCATTTGCCCAACAAAAATAAAATTCGCATGTGGTACTTTTTGACTCATCTTTTCTCCGAGGATGGATTGCTTTCCTGATTTTTTCGTGCTTGAATCTCTCTGTCAGCAAAAACAATCTGAGCAATGTCAGAAGTGCGGAACAAAGACATCATATCCCAATTTACTGGGTATGAGAAATCTTCCGCTCAGGAAAATTCTACAAGGGCTGAAGAAAATGAGGTTAGTCAATGAGATTTGTGAATGTTCATTAAAATAACTATATCTGCTGCCGAGGGAAATGGGAGAAAGAATGAATAAAATGTAAAAATGATGGGAGGAGATCTATTGGAGGGGAAAACAGGCTTGTTCAAACATGGCAGTGAGTGAGTGGAGCTTTGTTAATAACTGTCTGCAATCCCAGTTGGGTTGATGTGAAGGATCGTCTGACATGTTGCTGTGAGAGGAGGCACATAGGCGAGAGGCGAAAGGTGATTGGTTTTTATTGTTCTCCTAACAGCTGACATCTCGGCCAATTTTGTTTGTGAAATCCCTGATCTTTGGAGTTCATTTTCTCTGTTGTCAGAGGCATCAAACTACACCGAAACACGTGCGTGTAATGCTTTTGGGCTCAGTCCCCAGCGTACCTACGTAACATAGTGTATACTGTAACTGAGGGGGAAAAAACAGTGTTTTCCTTTTCGTGATCATTGGGGTCAACTGGTTGTAAAGATTGAGGAAGACAACCGCTTTTATGCACCTGTGAAAATCAGTCTGAACAATAGTCATGCAATCCAGCATGACGATGTCTGCAGAAATCAAGCCTGTCAAGCCACTGAGTCACCACATCCAGCTGGAAATTAATTTGGCAAATCTGAAAGAAATAAACAAAGAAACTAACATGACAGGGCAAGGTGAAACATTTACCCGGCTGCCACAAACGAGACACTTTTGATGTCATCTGATTTTTTTTTTTTATCAGTTTTTCCATTTCGAGCTCTGTGGTCCACGACGCCGGGAATTGTGCCACTGAGGTTCAAGACCAGTCAATACGAAAGACTGGAGAACAATATAAAGCAGAGATCAGTTCAATCATTCAATCTGTGGCAGAGAAAAACACAGAGTGAGGCAGTTATGTAGCAGCTGTCTGGACGAACAGGGGGTAGCATCACTCTTATTGAACTGAGAGAACAATAAAATATAACCTGGGGGGCAGATCCCGCTGTGTCCCGCGCAATCAATAGGGCTATTTTAAACCTGACTGATACTGCAGCTGGGTAAGTGCGTGCAGGAGTCATAGAGAAACACACACAAAAGCGCATGACCAGGCACGCACAGGATCATAGAAGAAGAGGTGGACTGCAGGCTTGTGCAAAAAAAAAAAAAGGTGCAGGAGAGGAAGAAAAGCACGCGCGCACGTGTGCATTTAAGCATGCACAAGGCATAAATTGCACAGCTCAGGAGCTTTTACTGCACGTGTTTAAATGTACCGCATCACCCACAGCACACACAGGCACGCAAGTGTGCGCTCACACACACTCTCCAACGGACGCACACACATTCTCACACTGTCACCCACTTAACAATTCAATCTGTGGCCGCTCTCCTGAATGCTGTGTGTGTATCTGAGTGTGTGAGTGCGATGTTGAATGTGCAATTACAGCAGCCTCGGGCTTGTCATTCCTGCAGATGATTCCCATAAATACCGTATATGACGTTATTAACGGATTCAGCGTTTGGGTAAAAACTGAGCCGAACTCTGCTGGAAAAATAAGGAACTTTGAATCTGAAATCTGGATCCTGTCATAGTGCATTTCTGTGCAAACTTAGCACTCAAACCGAAATGATCAGCACTCTAAAACGGCCAAGTGATGATCGCAAATTTAAAGCCAGTAGGAATTTGCATCGGAAGAATATTTTCTTCATTTTCTGGGCCGATTTTTTTTGTTCATTAATGGAACAGAGATGATTGCCAAAGACAAATGCAAAGGAGAAACTTTACGGACTTCATGCATTAAAATCAGTAGCGTCCTCTTTGAAAAAGATCTGCTCCTGGTGCCGGCAAGTCATCAGTTTATTGATTTATTTATTGATTTATTGGAACTACCCATACTAGTTGTGGGGGCTGTCACTTTTATCTGTTCTTACGGTGATAACAGTGCTTTACGCATCCTTTAAAGTGTCCACTAAGAAAATGATTGAACTGAAAGGAAATGTGGGAAAGCATTATAATAAGCCTAATTACTGTCAGCATATAAGATAAACAATTCCAGTTGTCTTGGGCTGTGGTTAAACTCACCTTGGTTGCAGTGGCTGAAGCGATTGAGGACAATTCCAAGAAAGAGTGAAAGGAGGAAAAATCGGTTTCCAAAACTCATGTCTGCGGCAACATCTAGCTTCAATCTGTGTACTTCTAGCCGAGAGGTAACGTGGTCAGAGGAAAGTGCGGCTGGATCCACCACAAACAGCGATCCACTGGTACCTGGTTCCTCACATTCGGTCCCAGCTGGAAGGAACTGTCAGGTGACGGAACAAGAGGAGATCCATCCTTTACCTGCAGGAAGCGACGGCGATGGCGCGGAGCGGCGAGGTTTTTTTTGTTAAAGTCGCAAAAATATCTAAAGTGAAATCAGTTTTTCAGACAGGTTGAGAAACACTCAGCTCCTAACAACTTTGAAGATGTCCCACGGACTTCAGGTGTTGTCGCCGGTGTTGCATTGTTTCAGAGAAACACTAGAATTTCCCTTTTAGCGTAGCGCGTCTCAGCAGCGCGCACAGTCGTGACAGACTTTAGAAATCCGGTGCTTGGCACGGCAGCGTGCCTCGGACCATCAGCCACCTGTCTTGAGCCCGGTCAGCCGCAGCAGCGTACGGGGAAGGCGAACGGAGAAATGATTAGGATACAGCGGAGGAGAGGCTGAAGCGGCGGCTGGAGCGGGAGCCTGCGCGCATCTGTGCAGGATGCTCGGCACTAGAGGGGGTTAGCTGACAAGGCAATGTCGTGTGTGAGTGTGTGTATGTGTGTTAGCTCATTGGTTCAAGTGCAGGGCTTCCCAGATTTTTCCACAAGGACCTCACAATGGGAAAATAGACCCGCGTGTCCCAGCGTGATATGATTTTGTCCTAATCTGAGAGATTATTCTGTTCGAACCTGTTGTCACATAATGTAAAATGTGGCCAGAGTTGTATTAAGCTATATAATACACTGAAAAAGAATTTGTGTACGTGAGGATCCCTCTGAAATCATTGAACATTTTTTTAAAGTGAAAAGATATATGCACTTTTATTTTAAATTCAAATTCGAGCCCCTTAATCGAAAAGCCCAGCTGTGGGCTTTAAAAGACATAGTGTAACACTTTGAGCCTCTTTGGCTGTCAAAGGGAAGATAAATGCACCACACAGTGTAGTTTTAATCGGTAAAGCTGAACAGCAGACACAGATTGTGGTAGTGATGTAATCTGGAAGCTTATTCTCAGGCTCCCCCTTAGAAAGTGAATAATGGATAAAAGAAATTCCATTGTTTCCATTCTTTGATTGATTTTGTGTCATTTTTTTATGTTGTGTGCATTTTTTGATTCACAGCTGAAAGTCCGCACAATGTCATGATGCACATAT
>JAQLOL010000005.1:18695166-18707003 GCA_029783665.1 Naso thynnoides | reverse complement strand
CCCCAGAAAACAGGAAACAGTCTTTCAAAAACAAAACATGATTGCAATGCTTCAAAATTGCCTGCAGCAATTTGTTTCTCCAAATCAAGCGTAGTGTTCGATTTACATGATGGCCTGTGAACACAGAGCCCTGAGAGTGACAGTGGAGAGCATTAACCTGCACATGTCCAGGCAGGGGAGTGTGAATGTCTGTGCATGGACTTCTTAACACATGAGGTTAAGCCAGGGTTGAAATTAAATTAAATCAGATTAAATTAAATAAGAGTCATGTTTGTGGTTAACTGGCCAAAATAAGTACTGTAATATAAGTACATAAGTATTATCACTAGAGTGGCCATGAGAGATTATTGTGACTGCCAGATTCATAATTCTGTTATCGCTCATGATAAATACCCAAAATAGAGAGTAATGCATTTTTTATGTTTGGATAGGCCTATGTTTTGTTTTGTTTTTTTAAAAAAAGAAATATCACCTGAAGATATGCTAAGGAGGAAGAGAATATGCCCACCTTCATCGGAGACGGATCATCACGATCTGCTCCTGGCTCACGCAGGTGAGCTCTGCTCCGCTGCCGTGCACTGCGCCATTTTGACGGATGAAAATTGTCTCTGTAAATGGAATTCGCAGACACTCGAGTTTTACTTTTGAAAGCGACAGTGATAGTTGCCAAGCAACCAAGATGCAGTGCCACTGCACCGAAATGTATCAATTTAACCACAACAAAGTGTGTGCGGTCATTTTGACTGCCTATGGCTGAAACAGGTAGAAATGATCACATTTTGATTTCCCTTAATGCAATTTATATAACATTTTAAATTAAAATAAAGACATTTTTTAGGAAAAATCAGGGACCAACAGCACTGCCTTTTTTTAATTCAACATAGTTACATGACATATAAATGTGAAAATTGTCAAAATGACCGTCATCACCTTTCTAGTTTTAAATCTACTTTTAGCTCTGTTTTTGGTCTCTACCAACTATTGCGGGAAAATTCTTTAGCCACAAAATGCTCCTCAGGGTCTGGCTTGTTTCTGTGTCTTGCTGTTGTTTATTGCTGAGCACGAAGGCCAAATATTCATCGGGTCTTTAAAACTTTTTTGCTTAACACAGCATCCTGCTGCAACCAAAAACACTGCTAGCTGAAGCTCAACATAAAGCTCCGTAAAGCTGAGGGAAGCTGCAGATTCAGGTGATAATTCTAGATGATGACTCACTACAAGATTTCCACAGATTGTTTTCACAGTTATTTAACACATTGTTTTATAAATTATATTATATTGGAATATTGATTACTGGAGGTTTTAATTCAGCTTTTTCAAAACCCAAACACATTAACCAGAAAAGGAGGATTAGCCAGCTATAGCAGGCTGCAGCAAAGTGCTCTAAAACAACATATCCTATACAACTGATTAGCGTCAGTGGAAAATACTTTGTTTTAATCAATGTCAAGCTCCAGGGTCTAAAACATAGTGTTAAGAGAACTAACAGCTTTTTTGGGACCTTTAACAGTGAAGCTTGCATGCTTAAAAACAATCTATGCCCTGCTGTTGGTTGCACCGTGTCCTCCCACTGTGCGCTGCACTGTGTTTGTAGTAGTGAGATATTGCTGAGTTATGAGCTTTATTACGGTGCAACAGGGTGCATGTGTCTACAGATTTCGAAAAAAGGTAACATGCGTTCAAAGACTAGCAGTGCAGCATGTAGCTGGAAGCGTTCCAAGCTAATTTCATCTACAGCTGAGTCTGTAAATCATGCCAGCGTCTCAGGTCGACCAAACATGCAGGCCTTTAGGTTCACTATATTGTGTGAAGCAACTGTGTACACAGAATGTGACACAGATGGGGTTTTCATACATGCACACAGCTGAAACTGTACATCTACATTTACATTTCGGATATAGAGTAAGATAGAGAAGTAGCTTCATCTTATATTTCAGTTTGTGAGGAAAGTGAACACACACACTAGAAAAACTCCATTGGAATGAAGAACAAGAACTGGTTAGTTGGTATTAAAAGTGATTAAAAAAAAAAAAAAGAGCTCTGCTCTCAGAAACTCCAAGTTCATTAACAGGAGATCTGTATAATTTCACAGTCTAGAGCTCACCAATTGAAAGTGAGTTACCTCATTCCAGTCGCCAAACTCTTAATATCCTGTATTCTTCTCAAATTAGTGTCTTCACACAGTAAGTTTACATGACATTGGAGAAAATCAATTTATTGTGTTAGTCCGGCCAAAACTGGACTTTTAAAATGCATGACAACATGTTTGTCTGGCTGAAATCGTACTAAATCAAATTTCTCAAAGTAGAGCTAACAAACCTGGATAATGCATTTGGGAGTTGAATTGCTCCTGCATGCATTCACCTCAACTGGACCTGGACTGGCCTAAGCAGTCTGCGCGTGATTGACGGTTCCTGCTGCATCTTTGACCAGACGTAGAGCAGCATAACATTTGTGGAAGAAAGCTGGGAGGAAAACAAGAGTACCATAAGCACAAGGGGTAGCATATATCCAATTTGTACCAAAAGTAAAGCATAGATATGAAGTGTACAGAGCTGCAAAGTTGTCAATGTTTACAATGTTCGACAAAGAATCCGCTGGCCACTTGCTAACTTGTTTGTATCTTGTTTGGCTAACAGGAAGAAGGCCCAATAGCAAGTGGCTGAACGGCACATATCGCTGCCTAACATAACGAAGTCGCACAAAAAGTCCCTTCTCCCTCTGCGCTTGTATGCTGGGACAAGGACAGCAGTCCAATTAAATAGTCTACTTGAGCTGTAGCCATAGCTTGACTTAACTGTGCATGTAAACGTACCGGGTACAATGTGTAAACCTGCTGCCATAATCTCTAATCTTCACACAGGTTTTACAGGCTAAAAGAACTCCAGTGATGTATTTTTTCCTTTAGCTTTCTGTCCTTGTTAAAACATTTGGTCCTCATAAAACAAAGAAGAACAAGAGCACAAACTCCTACAGACCAATTTTTCCCACATCGACGTGCAGTGTCTATCTTCCTGCACATAAACACGCACGGTGTCATGCACACTTTGTGCGACACCTCTTAGGTTGCCCACCTCCCTGGCTGCCTAATGGGCCATAGGCTCTAATCTGGATGGCCACGGTGCTCAGGAGAATGAGCAGAGCAAATAGAGAGAGCAGCTCATCAGGCCCGAGAGCCGCTGTGTCGGTAACCCCAGCTGTTAAAGAGACATCTGCCCATCGTTCAGAGATGAGGGAAGGAAACAGGACGCCTTCAGAGGCCGGAGGTAATTTCCAGGGACTGACAGCAGATAGTTTCTCATAAACCTTTTTTTTCAGACTCCATAATGTCCCCTCAGCTCTTCTAAAGGATTTGCGTTGCTGCTCTGTCTTCTGGCTTCACTTATTATTGCCAGATTCATTACTGGTTTACTTCCCTCTCACTGTAGTATTTTTACAAAGTAGAATATCATATGCTTTATATGTATACTACATAATCAGTAAGAACAAAAACAGGTGTTTATGAATTAGAACAAAAGTGATAGACACTATCTTTTTTAGGCATTTTATGGCTGTAATACAAAGTAACTGTGAAAGCTAATCAATCTTATGCAAGAAAAGCATTACTAAGGTATTGACTGGAATACAGAACAAACCCTTTCATACACCTTTGCACGCTTATTTGCATAATCTACCAAAATGTCTGTAATTTTTTTTCATATGTGTTGAAAGGTGTCTGGGAACAAATCCATCTCTGTTGTTTCAAAATGTAATGTTCTCCAGTAAAAACAGAGCATAATTCGCTCGCTCAGCAGAGGGCCATCAGGAAGCCACTTGTCTTGTTAGTGCAAGCTTACCCAACACAACAATGACTGGTACTCAGCCAATCATGTTCACAGTCCAAATACAAAGTGCATCCCAAATGGAAATGACAGTGTTGATAGTAATCATGAAGAACAATAAACATCATTAACGTCCATTCCACCTTTTTTGAGGAGTGAGTGTTTCTGGCCGTTTTCAGACAGGTTCTGTAATTACAGTCAGCAGTGATGCAGGATGGCATTAAGCGACTTGAGATTTGCTAAAAACCTGCCCCCCGACCCGCCTCACCCTCAACCCCAAAATTTCCATTAGTAATTGACAAATGGATGAATTAATGGTGTATAAAATGACCCTTCCATCACAAAGGCTAAGTGGGGTGAGAGTGCACCACTCTGTCAGACACGCCTTTTCAGAGCCTGGCTCTCCTGACCTCTGTGTAACTGGATACTGAAGATGATCTCTTCATTTTTTCCGATGTAAAAAAACTAATATCTGCCTGAAATAGACATTTCTCTGCTTTGAGCAATTGTGATTTTATTGAATTAATACTAGAAGTGGTTTTGTGGAGCTGAAGTTAACCGAACTTGCAAACACATTTGTGAGGATACTCATCCTCTACATTGGTAGTATCGCCTTTAAATTCTATCAGAGGAAAGACTAATTACTCATTAAAAATCCATGCACAAATTAAGAATGGCCAGTCTATAAGGTGTAAAACAGTGAGGTGGCATCTCACAATTTTACGCTGAGAAGACAATGGCAGCTTTATCTACCAGATTTGGCTACCACGCTGCTAATCTTCGCTTCCTGATGTTTCAGCAAAAAGGTAAACAGTTGTAAGACAAATAAATGTTACATGCTACAATCAAACTTGAAGGGTGAAATATTCTAAAAGTGCATAAAATGTATATCTGTCATAAGTCGCCAATGAGTTTTAACTATGTGGTAATCATACAGAACCTATCACAGAGTGTGGGTGTAAAGTAATTAATATGTGCTGTAATTTATAGATATGGCAGCATGGTGGCTTAGTGGTTGGTGTTGTTGCGTCACAGCAAGAGGGTCCTGTGTTCGATACCTGCGGGGGCAGGGCCTGTCTGTGTGGAGTTTGTGTTCTCCCCGTCTCTGCATGGGTTCTCTCCGGGTACTCCAGCCTCCTCCCACAGTCCAAAGACATGCAGATTTGTGATTAATTACAGATACTGTAATTAATAAGTAATTTTGAAAGAAACCGGTGAAGTGAAATGAAAGTGGGTGTGTGTGTGCGTGTGTGTGTGTTAACAAATGTATTTGTTTTTTTGCATTAAGCTAAAAGAAGGATAATTGTATTCATACTGAAGACCAGAAAAAGAGAGAAAAAAGAAGTTCATGTCAAGTGAATTTTATTTTTATAGCCCAAAATCACAAATTACCATTTGCCCTGAGGGGTTTATAATCTGTACAACATGTGACACCCTCTGTCCTGAGACACCATGTGGTCATCATCTAACAGTGGCTTCAAGCCTTGAGCTACATAATATAAAGAAGAGTGATGATAGTTAGTTTATAACTATACCTAAAATAAGTAATAATAAAATGCTTGCTAGATGGCATATTTTAAAGATTTGCTGGTACTATTTTTTATTGGGCAACTTTCAGCCTGCTTTTATAGGACACACAGTCACATTGGGTTTTGAACTGTTAAAAATATTTAATATTTCTAACACCAACTTTGGTTTTAGAAAGTTTGAACTAATTATTAAAACAAATTAAATGTTTGTCTTCGGCCATACAGAGGTGAATTGTTTACTCAGTAATTGCTAGCTTTTGCCAGCAGCCATGTAAATGAGCTTGTGCCCAGTGGGTTTATCATTGAATGTTATTGTTGATTCTTGCATGAATCAATTAAACTCAAATGAAAAGAAGCAAAGAAAGCTCAGGTGGAATAATCTATTTGCATGCTCGATCACTGGATCACCTCTTCTAAGCATTCTGTGACCTCCTGATTCAGAAATTACACACTGCAGGTGTGAAATGTGTTCTGGAAAAGTAAATATAGCAACTTGGACATGCTGCTGTAGAGTGTGACAAATAAACATCAGGGTCCTTTACCGTTTTGTTTTTGTGTCTTACATAACAAGATCTTGCAGGGTTGGTATCAGTGTCTCTACATCGGCACTGTTACACTGTAATCTGATGATTGCTGGGAGAATGTCTTGTCCCTTTTGGGACGCATGTCCATTTTTGTTTGCCTTTTTTAGTTAAAATTTCAATTACTCAAAGGATTAGAGGAATCCATCCAACTCAGTCAAATCAATTGCGTTAGGAGGATAAACATTGCAAAGGCAAAAATTTACTGTGGATCTGCAAGTTAGTGCATGTGCACGTGGCTCCATCATACATGTGTGTTTGTGTGTGAAGTCAAAGGCCTTACGAATAGTTAAGTGCTGCAGCCTGATAAATAATGTAATAACAAGGTGACTGTGCTGCTGCTGCCTGCCTCTTCCTCCATCACTGGACAACAGGAACCATAACAATGATGAAACCATAACATATAATCATCACATACGCAGTGGAAATGGCAACCATTTTCCTCAATGGGCATCTAAAAATATATATAAGTCATCACTGTAGCATCATTTTTCAGCTAGTATCTAATTTCCATGCATGGGAAAGTTCATAGAACCCTTTCATTTATGTATATGACTTTATCAGCTTCTTTAACAGCTGCTACATTTGCCATGGAATGCATTCATCTCACAGTTCATAATACGGAGGTTCCAAAATGATGCAGGCCATATGAGGATAGGGTTATTTCAGAGGACGCAAAGAAGCAGTCGGACGAAAAGAGCCATCTCATTAGGCTAATGCATCCTGTGTGAGGAAAACAAAGTACTGGTAAGTAACTTTACTGATGAACATCAACATTAGACCATGTAGAATCTGTTCAGCTACTTTAATACACCTCTCCCCAGGGGACGGCTAATTGCGAGGAGTGGGAGAATTTAGGAATCATCTTTGTTTGTGATGGTTTTGATAAGAGAACTCTACTCCTGGCTGGTCTTATTGAATCTTCAGAAAGTTTTGTCCTCAGAGTAATCGATTTGCTGCACAAGAGGAAACATGAAAAAACAAGTTTATACACGATGAAATATGTTAGCAGAGAAATAATCTGAATTTTTGCTGCAAACATGTAAATACAAAGGAGGCATTCAAAGAGGTCACCTCATCCACCAACTGTATTCAACAAAAATAAGGATCCTTAAGGAACTATTTTTCCGTAACCCTGACCCTAAGCATAAAAACTTTACTCTTAACGGCTCCTGGCTCCTCTTTCTCTCTCTCTCTCTCTCTTTTTGACTAAAAAAAATCTTTAGAAGGTGTCCTGTAGTGTTTCGATACCCTATTTGAACATGAATGGCAGTGAATGGGGTTTAAAAAAATGCAGTCTGAGATCTACTAAAGTGTACACATGGTGGAATTTTAGCATCAACCTTTGTAGAAGATAGGGGAGATCTCTGGTGATTTTTTGAGTGGCAGTGCACTTTGCAAGTGTTTCCTGCGGGCAGGCCCCTTCTCTTTAAGGCCCTTTACTTGCTTTAATCATCTTCAAATGCAATTTCTTCAAATCTTTGACTATGCACCTGTAAAGCTAATGGAATTGCCTTGTGTCTAAATGGTGCTTTATAAATAAACTTGCCTTGTCTTACCATTGAAGGTTTCACTGTGGCCTGCTGTTGGGTAGGATGTAGGAAAATATCGCCATATATCAATATCGCAATATTATTTTTTGCAATATTGTATCCATCCTCAACAGCACATTTGATTTGTACTAAATAGGTTTTATATAAAGATTTATGGCAGTGGTTGATTTAGTTTCTTTTATACCTCGGATGGCTATTACACAAAAACTTTTGCTTTGATATTCTGATTGCACAAAAAAATACTTTTTCTCTCAGATTTTATGGATATTGTGGTGTATTCTTTATACTGTTACAGTTGTCCAAAAACAAGTTTGAAAAAGAAAATTGCAACATATTGCCTTGCTTGCAGTATTGCAGTATATTGTAATATATCATATCATAATCCCTGTATCGTGATACATATTGTATCGCCAGATTCTTGCCAATACACAGAAATACTATCAGTGAGGTATGTCTTATTTTTTACTCTTAAATCCAGCACGTCTCTCTCTTTCTAAGAGGGCAAAAAAAAGTACCAGTATTTCTACAAAGCTGACAGAATGTTAACATCTGAGGACCAACACCGCATATTCAGTCAGTCATCAGTCCTTTTTAATGTCTTTGTCCATTTCACAGTCTCCATGTTTCCCACTCCTCTTGCTTCTCACTGACACAACGAGAGTGAATAATTAGCTTGAGCTATTTTCTTCATGTTAGCAATATAGCAGCTGACATGGTAATTGCTGCCTTTCAGAGGAGGGGAAAGTGTACAGAGAAGTGTGGAGCTACTCAGAAAGCTACTGCCTTATTTAGGACCTCTTCACTTGCCTGAAGTCGAGCGCTCTGTCAGCAGCTGTCACCCCATAATCCCCCTCACACAGCTGCACACACACACACACGATCACAGACACAAACACACACAAGTGCACGCGCAAATAATAGTACCAATCAAACTTTTTCTTTAATTTCAAAGCTAATCTTGTTGGTTTTGTCTGGAGATAATGCAGTTGGATAATACAACATCAGCTCCTTCCACTCTCCAGTCTATTTCACTCCATTTCTAACCTTGCAGAGCACTCTCAAGTTTTGGAACAGATCACAGATAGCGTAGTGCCAGGGACAGTTGCTAAGCCTGAGGGATATTCCTATAATTAGCGTCATAATAGATAACCACAGTCTGTACTCTTCATTTCTTCACACCCTACGGCTGTGGTGATGAAGCTGTTACCACTTCAATTAAACTAGTGATAACACAAAACAGTCTTTTCAAACTGCCATCCTACATTCTGGGCCACTGTTTATGCTTTATGAGGGACGTTGTGAAATGTGGCTTTTGCCATGATTTTCCAGTGGTTCAGTACTTTACACATTTTCATATTTTATCACAGCATAGTGCAGATAGTTTCCGGTTAAGTTAATTACCATTTTACAATCTGTTTGGAGTTTAAGTAGCATTCATTCCCTCCAGGATATGCAAAATCCTGAGGCGGGACTACGGCATTAGAGCCACTGTGCCCTGCACAGTGCTTTACCATGAACTGACAGTGTCGTCAAACAATCAGACACAGTCTCTCAGTCTGATAGTTGCAGTCATCAGAAGGAGCAGCACTCTCAAGTGATGGGTTTGATTCGTTCCAGAGCAGCAGGCTTCCCGCAGCACTACAGCTTGAGATAAAGCAGCAAGTATGGCTCCTGCTTACGAATAGCAAATATGCAATCTTGACCTTTTCGCCTGACAAAATTGATTAATTGGAGGTCTGCATGGATGGGTTTGATGAGAGCAGCCAAGGAGAATCATAGATTTCGTGATGGGATGCATTTTGTTTAAGAGAACTGCCAGAGTGTCAAATTTAAATATGCACAGAGTGTGAAGTTATGTTCCCTTTTGCAAGTGTTTGTGAGATTTACTTAAAATATGCAGCAAAATAAGCTCAAAATCCATTCAACAACATCAACCTGTTTGAAAATTTAATTAATTATAAAAATGATGTATTTGTATATTTTTGCAGGAAGTTAACTGATTAGTTCTGAAGTTGATGACAAATAAAAGTATCCAATCATATTTATTATTCTAAACTTTTATATTAAAGCTTACATGCAAAAATGGTGAGACATTTTGCACATGAATGTTTCCTCACACTGTACAAGCTGCCCATGTAATTGGTGCTGTCAGTAAGTGACATGTCACTTCATTCCTTTAATTTATTGCCACAGCCCAGGCACAATGAGCTGGACAGAGAGGGTGATCACACAAGATTTAGAAGTTGTTAAACTTAATCTTATTTATAAAGTAGTCAAAAGCAACATAAAAAATGAATCTGTATTAATTTAATCAGAGTTGGATGGAGAGTTGGATGGGTGTATGTTGAGGTGTAGGCAAAAATAAGGGATCAGAGCAGAGCAGAGCAAAGTCCCGCCCTCTCAGGGTGCAGGACATCAAGCCTGATGGCTCCACCCAACTCAATTACCAACCTGCAGGAAGGAGCACAAGCAATGGAGCACAAACAGAGAGGAAAGGGTCATCATGAGTGACAATTACTCACCGTCAGTAAGTGACATATCACTTTAGTCCTCTAATTTATGAAAGAAACTGAAATAAAAATGTTATATTTTACTGTAATAGTATACAGAAGATTAAACAAAACTATTTTAACAATCGGAAAAAGGAGCGACATCAATATATTTCAAATTTTTTAGAATCAAATAATTGATTTCAACTGAAAAACAATTTTAATAGTTAAATTAAAAATTTCATTATGGGGGGACAGATTAAAGTAGCTGTTTGTACAGTCCATCCCTTATGAAAGCATTATTATATTCAAGAGACTGGTCCACCTCTTGAACAATAGAAAATAGAAAATACAATAAAAATAGATCCAAATTTGTATTAATATTGATTTTTTTTTTCTCTTTAAAAAAGTCCCTTTGTTTTGGTATTAATATGAATGTTTGTTGACCTGGTTTACAAAATAAAAAGACGTTTAATACCTAAAAAAGTTTGTAGCAAATCATTTTCTATTCTTGTTGTATTACTTAAAAAAAGGCCTTTGTAACAGCAGGAAAACCCACTTGAGTAGTAGGAAAAAATGCAATTAAAAGGACTGTCCTCTGGTCAGACTGATGTGTATTACCCATAGACTGGTATTACCATCTTACGAAGACTCCCCAGAAAACTAGAGCATTATATGACCCATGTTGACAGTCTTAAATAAAATACAATATGGATTTAAAGAATGAAAGAAGGACATATTAAAGAGTGTAAAGATGACTTATAAGCCTTTTAATCCACAAGAGAGTAAAAAACAACACTGATTCTATTTGTAAATTCATTTTTAATAATATTTACTATAAAATAATACTGTAATGATACAGTCAGATTACAGAATATATTACAGTTGCTGGGAGTTAAAAGGTTCCTCTTATGTATTTAAAAAAAGAGTATCAGGCTCTTTCCTCTGTTAATGTTTGTTATTATTCAAGAAGTATTGTAAGCTCTCGCAGCTACAGCATGGAGGTTAAGAAAGCAATTAGCTTTGCTGTGAATGATGGAAGTCCTTCCGTCCGTCTGTATTTGACCCAGACTGTCATCCGCTGAATTGATTGCGTGTGTGTGTAGGTGTTTTTAATACACATACTCCCACTACTGTCACTCTGCCCACATTGGAAGGCCCATGACCAATCATATCGTTTCAAGCTGGGTCACACACATACTCTAAACTGGTTTGTGTTTGGGAAGCATGGATTCAGTCTGTCAAAGCCACAAGCCAATAATCTCTCACTTTTGTCTGGGTGTGTGTGTGTGTGTGTGTGTGTGTGTGTGTGTGTGTATGCATGTATGTTTGTGCGAGTTTAAATGTGTGTTTGTGCAAATCAAAAAGTCAAATTGACAATGTTGGACTCAGCTGACAATCATCTGGTGCAGTGGACCAAAGGCAGGTGTTGAGAATGACCTTCACTGTCCTGCTGAAGAGCAGACTCTCACAGTGTTTGAAAATATCACGGCAACTTTTCATCACTGATAAACACAGGAATAAATAAACACAGGAAAAAATAAAAATAAAAAATATATAAAATTAAGTCAGGGCTGCAATTACTGTACTTGCAATTAATCACAGAATTTCAACAGCTAATCATGATTAATCATATTTTTTTATCGCATGTTTAAAATACATTATATCACATTTTACAACAGTTTTTAAGTAAAGCAGTTCTCATCTGTGTATCTTCATTGGGAATCAAATGCCAACCAGAGTACATCTCTTGCAGTAACAAGAAAGAGACGGGCAGAGCCCTCCCACTGCTAATTAGCTTAGCTCAAATACTGGTAGTCAATGGGAAGTGCTAGCCTGCCTCTGCCTAAAGTCATCAGATAAA
>JAQLOL010000005.1:18680463-18692020 GCA_029783665.1 Naso thynnoides | reverse complement strand
GCACATTACATGTAATAAAATGTCCCCCCCCCCAAAAAAAAAAAACAAAAAACAAAAAACTTTGTAAAGAAAAAAAATTGTGAATAATCTTTTATCTATGGCAGGAGACAACACAACACATTGTGTAATGCCCAACTGGACACATGCATATGTATATCTTTTTTTTTTTTTAAGTTATGCTTTTTTCTGTTTAAATTTGTTCTCCCTTTATTCAGACAGAAAGTGTTAAAGACACAGTAAGAGAGGAGGACAGACTGCTCCTCCTCCTCCTTCTCCTCACTGGCTTCCGTGACTATCACAAAGATTCAGAGCTGACTCTAATTCAACAGGACTGTCATAGCTCATGAAAAAATCATGTCGTATAATCAAATCGGAGTAAAAACCCTGCGCTGGGCCTCACGGGAGTCTCCGCGCGCCCTGAATATTTCATGTAATGGAGGCTCTCACCACCATGGAAACTCTCAACAGTTCAGGATTGCGTGCAAATATTGACTGTAGTGTGCAGGGCCAAGGGCCGGGAGAGGCCGACTACGCAACCGAGCCTGAGTGAGTTTTATAAATAATGGTAATCACTTGTGACACCACTTGCAGCAGGGGGGCTTGTGGCCACTCATATCCTCATGCTGGATTGATGTTACTGAGTGCAGTGGTAGAGTTAAAACTGGGAAAAGGCACAGCTGAGAGAGAAAGTGGCGCCGATAAGAGGAAGAGGGGGAAAAAAAGTGCCTTGATGCATATGAATTGACAAATGTCTGTTTTGGCTGCTGAGAATAGAGCTCAATTGTAGGTCTGAAGAAACATCAAAACACAATTCTGGGCTGACATCCATTGGGTGGAGGAGAGAGGAGGGGGCTGACAGCGTACCCAGGCTGCAAGCACTGCACTGTGGCTAAGCTGCTGGCTTAGCAGGGCCTTCGTCTGGTGCTCAGCACAGAGAGACACTGGACATCCAAGGAACTGAATCACGTTTTCTCCAGCTTGTCAGAGAGGCGTCTTTAAGTCTTTTGGAATAGGTCTGAAGCGAGCTTATAATAGTGTCAAATTTTAAAGTAGTTTTTATTTTTATTTCATTTTAACTCTTTTCAATTTTAGTTCAGTTTTAATTAGTTTTTGAAGCAAGTTTTTTGTAGTTTACTTTAGTTTTCATTTTTGGAAATGGCTTAGTTTTAGTTTAGTTTTTATTAGTTTGTGGGTCCCCTTTAGTCTTTTCTGCTTTCTTTCAACCTTAGCCCTCACTGCCATGATGCCAGCCAGTAGGGCTGATTATTGTTAAGAACTTCATAATTCATTTTGATTTGTTTCTCTGGGTCAAAATTAAATTTGGTATTGACTGGATTTGATATTGACTGATATGCTTTGACACTGATTCAATAATACATGTAGATGATAGAAACACCTAGATAATAATAAATAAAAATGTGTACATTATTTGTGTCAGTTTACAACAAACTGAGCCCTTTTTTTTTACCATTTCATTAGGTAATGAACAAAGAATAAAACATTACAGAAAAATTTGATCTTAAGTGCAGACCAAACAACTAAGAGCTTGTTTGTTGGGCAGAGCAATACAATTAAATTAATCTTTTAAAACCTACAAACAATGATTTCTTCACATTTAGCTGACATTAAAACTAATAGAGTTCAGTAAATTTCAGGGTACACTTATAAGGGCTTTTAGGCCTATTTAAAGTAAACATTAGGTAGCCTTTATGCAAATTAGCCATGTGCTTGCTGCATGATGACTGGGATAGAAATGCTGGTGGAGATCATGGTCACTGGATGGAAGAAGGAACATAGAAACATAGGATGATAGATTTAATATCTAACCAAAACACCCTGACAAAAACCAAAACCAAGGATATTTTCTCAATAATTGTATTTTATTTTATTTTGTAAACCTACAATACAGTTTTAGCTAGTTATCTTTTTTAAAAAAGCTTTTTTCTATTTTTATTTCACTTGACAAAGATGTTTTTTCTTTTCTAGTTTTCGTTACTTTGTTTGTTTTCGTTAATGATGATAACCTTAGTCTGAAATCAAGTCTCAAATGATTTGGAAAAAGTCATGGTCATGTCTCAAGTCTTACAGAGCAGTTTTACAAAAATTGTAAACAGGTCCAACTCAATTCACAAGCCTGTCAGAGTAAATCACAAGTCAATTCTTAAATCATTTTCAGAGCAGGTCTCAGGTCTGTCAAGCAAGTTTCATGTCAAGTCTATTAGAGAAAAGTCTCAAGTCTGATAGAATGAGTCTTAAGTTGGGTCTCAAGACAGCTCAAATCTCAAAGTCTCAAATCATTCAAGAAAAAAAAAAGTCTCAAGACAGGTCTTAAGGATGAGAGAAATTCAGGTCAGGTCTTGTTTTTTTAGAACAGGTCTCAAAGTCTGATGTCATTACAAACCAGTGCAAGTTAAGTCTCAAGTCTGAGAGACCAAGTCTGAACTGAGGTCACAAGTCTCTCAAGTCATTTGTGATACAACTTGGTCAGTTTCTCAGGTCTGTCATAGCAAGTTTCAAGCATCAAGTCATTTGAGACATGTTTCAGATTAATCTTAAATAGTGATGTGTCGGTCGCAAACGGCTCTACTAAGTGAATGATGGGATCTGGCTCCCGTCTTTTTTGGAAAATATTTTATGACTGAGACCAAATTTTGGGTGACATGAATGCTGGGTGTCCAATCACATGATGACAGACAAGGGTTATACCATCAGGTTAACAGCTAGGAGGGTTGGGGGGGGGGGGGGGTTGCCGGTGCGCTGCGTGTCCATGATGCAAAATTCTGGCATTCTAAATAATTATAAGGTTAGATCCACAAACCTTGATTAATTTAAGTAATATGTGAACACATCTTTTCTGGATCTTAAGCAGAGTTAGTATATTGTATGAACTCCGCATACAGTCCCAAGATGTGTTTAATTTTTATTTCCTTTCAGATGACATTTTAGCCCACAGCTTATTAGCCTTCATAAATGACTAATGCAGTAAAAAGAATTACCCACGGACTCTTGCTTAGATGAAACCCATTTTAAATGATGTGATTGTAATCAGAGAAATTTAGCAGCAGAAGGCAGGAGACCATATGTTTTCTGTGTTTCCCCATTTATTGATTGGGTAGTTTGGCAAATGTGAGTGCACAGGCTTGAACACACATACCAGCCACCCACACTCACACACCATTCAGAGGATAATCACTCTAATCGCTGTAGATATCACAAACATGGCTCAATGAAGTGCAGTTCAGACAGACAGCGTGAAAAACAAACTGTACACTGTATGTGCTGGTAATGGTTGGGAGTGGTGCCGTTTGCATGTATTATCTGCACCTCTCAGACGTGGTAATTGAAGCTCAGTGCTGTTATGAGTCTGGGTGAGAGGCAAATAAATGCATCTCCTCACTGCTAATGCCGAAATCCGATCCTGTCTGCACATATTTACTGTGGGCTGCGTGCTGTCTTTGCCCGTAAGCCTGTGCATTACGCCTGATTCATCAATCGCCTGTTTATCTCGCCAAGAGAGCAAGGAGAAAAAGACTTGCCGTAAATTCCCATTATTAGATGAAGTGTGATAAGGCCAAAGTAGGGAGGAGACAGACAGCGTGGCTTTGATAGAGCAGTATACCCTCAGACGGTGGAGTCATTGGCTTGGGCAAATCATTAGTGGTATCACTCCGAGATGATGTTTTACGGTTTGGTGAGAGTTGATTTACTTTGATCAATGAGGGATCCGACTCCGGCGAGTAGAAACACAGTAAATTTTAACAACAATGATGTTATTAGCCTCTTGGTTTCTGGACTGTGAGGCCAGCGGAGTTTACGACAAGCTGCTTCACATTAGACCTTGGCACAGATGGCTTAGGTTTTAAAACTGCAATCATGGAGTGTGAAAACACTGCTACACAAGCCCAGAGTGGATATTTCATGCATCTTTTCAGTGTTGTCAGAAAAAACACACAAATATTTTTTGGATTTCCTTCGTTGTTTACAACCATCTCATGACTAATCCTATGTGCAAGTAAAATAAGTTACATTAGTGTTGAGATTTCTGTGTTTTTTCTGAGTGTTAGGCAAGTTTATAAGTTGCTGTTATTTCAGTACAGGACCCAGTTGATTTTAAGCAAACATTTTTTGTATCTGCCACATGCAAATGACTGTGTAACCTCGAACCTTTGAACTATCAGATCCATTTAAGTTTAAAATCTAGTTTGCAATTTTACAAATCCATTTCTGGTTACTTAGTCAAAGTGGTTATCTGACTGGTGCAATTCTGTTTTGCAATTTTTTGCTCCAGTGTCTGTAGGTGAAGAGCAAGTGTCTGAACTGACATGAAAAGCAAACAAGCAAATAAATCAGTATCACTGCAAAAAAGAGTGTGGACAATTTCGTTCTATCAGTATAAGACCTCATATTCTCTGATTAAAAATTGTGTTCTGACAATCAGATGATTGTTCTCCTCTCACTACACTGTTTGCAGATGAACAAAGATTTACCAGTTTTTGAATTATAACATTTCAAGTACAACAAAACAAGTACACATTCCATGACTTATGTTGACGTAACAAAGGCAGATAGGCAGAGTACTAAGAATCTATACTCAAGTAAAAAATACAATTGCTTTTATTAAATAAAAACAAAACAAACAAACAAAACCCCTCAAATAAGAGTAAAAACAACCACTTGAAAAACCTACTCAGGTACAAATAAAAAGAACGTACGTACAAGTTACTTTTGATTATTATTATTTTTTTTAATGTAAAAGCCTATTGTAAAAAAAAACAGACCACTATAGTGACAAAATAAATTAATGGAATTGTCATCACCTCAAAAATTACAAGGCTAACATTAGCTAGCTAGCTATATTTTCACTAACAGTTTGTGCAACTCACTTCAGAGTGCTCGCGGAGGTTTGGGGAGGAGTTTTTAAAAGCTGAGGTCTTATTGTGTATTTCTGGAGGCACAGCAGGTACTTTATCATGTAACTTCAGCAGTGGTGAGAAGTAATGAAGCACGAATACTTCGTTACTGTACTTAAATAGATTTTTCAAGTATCTGTTCTTGACTGTTCTCAAATATTTATTTTTCTGACAGCTTTTCACTTTTACCCACTTCATTTGAACACAAATAGCCTGTCTGCACTTTCTACTCCTTACGTTTTCAAAACAGGTTCATTACTTTGGTTTGAATGCTTTTGCCTTTTTGGCTGTGCTCAGGAGGCTTCACCAACCCAAAATGTCGGCATATGACATGTTTGTAATGAGATTCAACAGTCAACTCATTTTCTGGTGCGCATACGAACAGCTTGGACAAATCCTACTGATACTACCTTCAAGTTTAATATTCTTTGCATTATTTCAACGTGAGGCTCAGTTAGCTTTGCACAGAAATAGTTGTTGAAAATGTCCTTCAAAGGGTATGCTTCTTATGTTTAAACTCTGAGTACATTTCAGAACTGTACTTGATGGTCTTACTTGAGTAAAGAAATTGAGTCAGTACATCTACTTTTACCGCTTGCCACGCCTGAACTTGAGTCTTTTTTGGAATTTTGTATAAGAAGTGCAGCCAGAAGTGTTAGGGGGTTTTGCTCTGTCCTCATCGTTTGTGGGCAAAAGGCATGTGGAGTGTATTTTTCTTTCAGGCACTTTGGCAACTTGCTTAAATCCATAGTAGAGGCATGGGAGATACCGGTGTATTCTTTCATGAGGGATTATAAAACACAACCAGTGAACGTGATCCAGGCGACAGTATGTTTCTTTATATCGGGAGACAGTTACCTTGGTTCACATCTTCAGTTGTGGATGCATTCGGACAGTAAATACATTTACTGGCTGAGTCAGGAAACCACATTTGTCTTCCCCTCTCAGCACTGCATGAAACACTACAGGTGAGTGAAACAGTGCTGATGCATTACCCCTCATTGATCTACAAAACCACTGTCTCCCATGACACTCAATCTACTTGCATCTTTGCCCGCTACATGTTGGTCAATGATACAAGTGTCGGTGCAACTTTTTTTAAAAATATACGAGTGTTAACATATGATATTTAGTATTTCTTTAATGAAATTTTCTGTCATTTAATCCTGAGTAGGTGCTGTAACTTTCTATTGTCTTGGGAATGTGTGCTTTATTATTTTTTTTGATACTTAACAGATTCCTGAAATGAGTGTCACATCTTTCAGTTTTAATGTTATTTCTTGATCGACACTGAGATAGATAAAGTTGTCAGCCATGTTACAAAGGGATTCATTTTTCAGGGTGACACCTGTAATTAAATATTTGCCTGGCTCCACAGCTGAATCTGTGGGCACTGCAGTGAGAGAGTTAAGAGTGATTCTGTCGAGGGTGTGGGTGACTTGGGAACACTGGTGATTTCTCTCTTGCTCTGAGGTCTAACGCTTAGATACACATTATGGAACTGGAGTCATAAATCTCAGCATAACTGCTGAAGTTGAAATATTTTCAACTCCAGCGAGCATGTCCTCACTTCAGTTCATGCTGCCTAGAGTGTTTTAAAAAAATTTTATTTACCAACATTTGCATCTGTCCACGATGCTTTCATGCCACCTCTAAATTTTACTTTGCCTTGTGTAATGCAGTTAGGGGCAGCATTCTCTACATTTGCTACGAAGCAAACAGAAGCAAGTTTCCTCTGAGCATAAGCAAAGACATTTTGGGGAACAGCAAACAGAAAGCCCAGAGCAGCTGAGAGCAGAGATAAACAGTATTCTTTGAGTGAGCAGCAAAGTCTCTTCCACTCCACTTCATTCACATACTCCTCAATAGAGTCTCTCATCTGAAGAGCTTTTATATTTAAAGATGAATATGTAATAGGTACCCCATTGTATTGTAAGCATAATGTGGGCAGTCAGATTTTGTTGTTAGCATACATACTATCCCCTGTTGCAGTTTAAGCAGAAAGAAAAACAGGATTTGGACAAAAGAAGTCTTGTCTTAGCAAATGTTGCTTGAATTTTAAAGCAGCATTATGTTAAAATTGGTATTTTGCGTAATTTGGTGCTCCCACAGTTACTGACTACAGTGCCTCTGTTGATAATACAAATCTGAGTTTTGTAACACTATTGGCAGTTGTAATGTACATGCTAATGTTATGTTTTGTCTTAAAGCGGCAGTTAAAGTTTGAGCGAGCCTCGCACAAAACTCAGAACAGAAGCATCGCAAGCTGACGTAACCTGAACCAGAGACAATATGCTGCTAACTGGCTTTAACATCAAGTGGCTTAAAGCTCAGTGTCCAGCTCTCTCCACCATTCTGTGCCTGCTCTTCTGCATTACATTCCACAGTAGCTGGAGAACAGGACACAGGGACTCCATTTACCCTATTACAAGTTTGTGTACGATCAAAATGATTTTTAATTTATAAAGCTTTTAAGATTTAATATTTACATCGTGAGTTTAAACAAAAAAGATGCAACTATTTTGTTCAAGCAGCAGCTGAGTTTAATAAATGCCAGTCTAAGAGGTTACGGTACGTGTGAGATAGTGCAGTAACATCGGTTTAGTGGTGACTGGAGAAGCAGGTCTACTCTTAATTTACATGCCAATTTTGTTTTTTAAGCGACCCGTCCAGTAAAGGATAAGCACCATTTTAAAAACATGTTACAAACAGTGGCATGTAAAACTACTCTTACATATTTAGGTCACCCAAAAATGGGACAGTAGTAGGCCTATTAGCACAAAGGCATTAGACCTCTGCTGCTTAAATTCAGGGAGTAAGAATGATCATTATGAAATTGACAGATTTTGCAATCAATACTGGCCCACAGTCAGGCTATAGGGTGAGACAACTACAGAATTAGGCATTTTGAGTGAACTATTCCTTATTCCTTAGTCCTCCACACGTGTAAAAACAACTTGCAAGGTTTGGAATGTATGTAAAATGTTACAACAGTAAACACCTTCTTGTGAACTGCTTGGACTATGCGTCTGTAGCTCACTACTGCTCCAGCAGTTGAGGTTTAGACTATGCAATAAGTCTATTTAAGATGAATAGAATAAAACAAACAAAAGACAAAACAAACAAAAGACAAAATAAAAAAAAAAAGTAAAAGTGTTGCAGTGTGCAAAGAATTATGTGTGTCCATTCTCTGTACTGGTGGACTGATCTGAGCACCGACAAAACTGGAAAGAAAGTCTTACCTGACCTGAGAACCTAAGATCAACTGCTTGTAAATGCTAATGACATGCCAGGCCTTTGCATTCAGAAATGGCACCAATTTCCATCCTAGAAGAAAGCTTTCCTGGTCAGAACAGTCAATATAACCTGTATCTAAAGTTAGACAACGAGGTGCACCACCTGGCCTTTAAAAATCAGTCCCAAGAGAAAGTTCTCTCTCTCTCTCTCTCTCTCTCTTTCGTCAAAGTGCAGTCGGTGCTTCAGTGCCATCACTTGCCTTTCCCCGATGTCACGTTTGACCTCTTTCTGTTGCTTCTCCTAAAAGGAGGGAAGCACGCGATCCTGTGCTGCAAAGAAGAGATGTGGCCTATTATGTCATTTATAATGCATGCATTATCGCCCATGAGTTCATGAGGCCTAATTCTGCAGCACACTGTTAACACAATTTTGCATGAGGTACCCGGAGTGTAAAAAGCTTTACATGATTGTACAATCAGCTTTGTTTTTCCAAACAGAACCTCTTCGATATTTATGTGTAGTGACAACAAAAGGGAAAATTCCTGTAAATTACTGCTATGACACAGAAAGCAAAGCAGAAAATATCATTTGTGACTAAAACCCAAAGTCACATTGTTAAATCCATTCTATTTTTCTTTTATAACAGTTTTTTTTAAAAATTATAATTATTATCTCTACATAAGCCTGCATGTTAGTGTGCAAACAGTGATATTTTGTATTTATTTACTCTTGTTTACCGTTGCACATACTCAGGTGTATATGAAATGAGCTCTGGGAGATATGCTGTTTAGACAACGAAAGCACACAAACAGCTTTGCTAACACCGTTCTGTATGTAATTACTTTTAGAGGTTGCACAAATAACAGATGGAAAGGTGACCTTTTCAGAATATTTATTTATGCTTGAAATTTAATATGTCCCTGTCTGGCCTTTGTGGAAGAGAACGAGGGAAAATGCTCAAATATCAAAAGGAGGCGGTGTTTAACAAAACATGCTGGCTGCATTGCTAAAGGATCTGTTTGTTTTAACACATTTTTAATTTATTTTAAATTAAATCCATGTGATTTTTTTGTAAGAATTAAAAAGTCTGGCACTCATTTTACAATCAACAATAACATCTCTGCCGTAAGTTTAGCGGCCTGGGTCGTCTAATTTCCCTCACGTTTAGCTCTCTGCTCATTATTTTCCAGTCAACTGACCTTGCAAAGCCAGTTTGAAGCTCGCTGGCATGTTAATTTCTCCCTGGCAGGAACCTGCTCCGCAAGACCTCAACCACACTGGAATGAAGCCAGCACAGCATGCTGTTCTGATGCAAATCGTCACTCATGACATTAAATTGCCACAATTTGTCACTGAAAGTCTCTCGAATTTCCCAGCATTGTTTCTCTCCCACTGCGAGTGAGGGCTTATTCAAACATACTCATCAGCTTATCTCTTCTCCGCCTCCCACTCCTGTCTCCTCCCATCTCCTCAAGAGCTAACTCAAAGCTAATTTGCAATTCTCAGTGGCAGAAGAACTGATGTCTCATCTTGGTGCTAGGTAACAGAATTATGTGAGTAATGAGAGAGTGAAGAAAAAAAGACAAGGAGAGGGAGGCTAAAAAGGAGATTTGAGGAAAAGGGACTTGGTAGCTTTATCTTAATTATTTTTATGTGACGTAAGAAATAAAATGTCCTTGATACGGAGCTGTTCAGATGTCTTTTATTTTTACAATCCATTTCATTTAGTTGAATGTACTGTTTGTAATATTTCAACAATAAAATGTGTGCTATGCCCCCTTTATGTACTTTGTTGTGTGCAGTATGGCTTCCATTTTGAAGTCTCACACTTAAAACTACAAAGCTAAAACTACATTTCCCAGAAGGTGCGACTTCTACCATCAGGCTGTGCACACGGGTGTATTGCATACTGCAAAGGACTTGAATGGGAATTTCCCTTTATTTAATCCTGACCTTGACTTGAGTACTCTGACCTTGCACAGCAAAATGAAAAATGCACTGATTTGGTTTGGGGAAATCATCTTTTCTATATTTCAGCATTTAAATGTCTAAAAACTACTACACTTGCATTATAATTTTTGTTTAATTGTCTACCGTTACTAAATACATTTATAACAATGTCCAAACTCACAGAAATCTGCAAATTTATTAAAGTTAACGGTTACAGCAGTCGGAGAGTGAAGAACGCAGATGGAATATTTAAAGCTACTTTTTAACAATTATATTTTTTCCCACCATGATTCACACAAATATGCCACATGACACCACAAGCTTTACTTTCAAGCACACAGATCCCTTGGGCACTTGTTAACAGATGAGGACATTTCAATGACAGACATATTGTCACCCTATGGGTGATTTCACAGCTTAACAAACAGACTGTGTAGTGATGCTGGCATTAAAAAAAACAAAACAAAAACAACACCTTATTTTTCAAATTAAGACAAAACACCATTGCAGAGTTAGATATCTAGAGGGCAGATGTTTTATTATGTTTTTAAACTATTAAAAAGATACTTTGCTAGATTTATTTATTTTTTAAAATTTAACCTTTATTTAAACAGGGAAGGCCATTTAGAGCGAGCTCTCTTTTACCAGGATTCCCTGATTACATTACATTTAAAAACCATCAAAAGAAAACTAAAATGTACAATAACAAAACATGTATGAGAAACGCAGAGATACTAAGTGCATGTTAGAAGCATAAGCACACAATACTCAGTGCATACGTCAACAAATAATCCAAAAACATCAACATATGGGACAACAACACTGAAAGAAAACACATGCATTCACTGTGCTCTATGACAGCCTGATTTGATTTAAACTGATTAAAAGGGATTAGCTTGTCTAATTTTCAGAGCTTCTGCAGGTTGTTCCACTTGTGAGGGGTGTAATATTTAAAAGCCAGTTTCCAAATCTTACTACTGACAAAATGGTTTTCAAGAACCAAATAGTCATGGGACCTAGTGCAGTGTGACATTGATCTATAACTAAACAGACACATAAGATACCCAGGAAATTTGCCAAGAAGCGCTTTGTAAATGAATAAAATAGAGTGGTGTTCCCTTCTTAGTGCTCGTGATTGCCACCCAATGTTCTCATGCAGCGTACAATGATGAGTCTAGAATGCATTAAAGTATAAAACACTAAACTATAGTATTTGGGTCAAGTCCTTAGCTGGAATGAGTACCTAGAACCTAAAATGTACTTTCTACTAGTATTAATGTCATTTCAGTAAAAATGTGTAAATATTTGTATTCCTGTGATGAAGAAAAATCTGCATTGGATAACCATGTACATATTGTTAGACGGTAATGCACACACTCATACACACACACACACACACACACACACACACACACACACACACACACACACAGAAAAAAAATATAAAATAACACTCTATT
>JAQLOL010000005.1:18636662-18654945 GCA_029783665.1 Naso thynnoides | reverse complement strand
TTCTTAAAATTGTTTGAATTATTTGTGCGTTTTGTCTTATTCATTTCATTCACTGTGTTTACATGGACTTGAGTTTTTTAAGAATCTATTTGTGTTTGTGCATGGAAACATGGTTCCCTGATTTCAGAAACTGTGATAAGCCCTTATCCCAGTTTTGAGAAACCTGATTTTGCTACCTGTAGTACTCCGAAAGGAAACAGGATTCTGTGGCGTGTACACGCCTTACCCCGGTTTCTGCCAGTTGTTGACTACCTGTGCAGTGCACGTGTGTCCTCAGCCAAGTAACCTACCAGAAAAACCACCAAGCGGCCGCAACCACAGCAAGCCACTTCTGAAGCGATGAAGAAACTGAGCTTTATCTTTCAGTAATGAAAAAATTAAATCTGCTAAGCCCCCTGTAGGCCAGAGTGGTCTAGTTTTCTCAGATTTCGAAATTGCCATGCAACAACAAACATCACTGGGGCCAGTACAAAAAAGATCAGTAATCAGAAATTGGGATACTAGTATTTATCAACAGGGATGTGAATAACCAGTTTTCTCTGTGTGTGTGTGTGTAAACACCAAATCCTGAATATGATCAGAACTGGGATACGGCTCATAACCGGGATACTCGAGTGCATGTAAATGCAGTCATTCTTTTTGGGTGGATTGTAAATTTGTAGGCAATGAATCGCTTCAATAAAAAAAGAGAGCAACTTACCCGGGGACACATTCTTGCCTTTTTATTATGTCAGTGAAAATGAACTGAATCTTGCAGTAATGGGACCTTGTTTGGACACGACTCACCTTCTCCACATATTCCGGTTCATTAAAGATGGTCACAAGTATATGTTTGCATCTGAAGCTGCAGCAGAGCTGAGGAGTAAAAACAAACACAAACACATAGTTTAAGTCCTAGCTGTCAGGTTTTAAAGTCTATGTCATGATGTCAAGATTGTTCTTGTGTCTTTTCGCCCAATAGGTCTGTTGTCCGTCTTGCTGCCAGCCTCTTAACTAAGCTAGTGGACAGCCTTGCCCCCAGTATTACTAGTGTTTTAGTGCATGGCAAGCAGGTAAGTGGACGCACAGACAACAGGGGCTGAGTAGTTGATCAAATCTGTTCTGTTTTCACAAATTAAATTGAGTAATGTCTGAGAAAATGGCATGTAAGGACAATGATTTTAATGTTCACTGATCAAAAGAACTTGAAACTCATAGTGAAATAAAACAATTATAATCTCCTCATGCTTTCTTCCTATGGGACTTTTTCATGCTGTCTGTGTGCTAATATTCCTCATCAAAGCTCACCTCCATTGTGTGTGTACCTAAGCTGTAGTTGTAGTGAGGCTGCCGGTGTGACCAGCGCAAAATCCTAATATGCACCTTGTCCACGTGTCTCGACACACTCCATTTGCCAGTTAATATATTGTGACCCAGGGATTTGTCTGATGCCACTCCCTACGCTGGATGAGTTTCGGTGCATCATTTCCTGTCAAGTGTTACTCAGAGATTAGCCTCCTCTTGAGAGTGTCACTTATCTCGCCTCATTTTTACCCTTCTGAACAGTTTTAGGCATTTCATTATGCCGAGGCAGCTTAAGGTGTGAATCTGCATATAGATTGCCTACCAAAGGGAAAGCTCCTCTCAACATGATTGGAAAGCCTTATTTAAGATGTGAGACGGCTGTGTTCCTATGCCTACAATAACAGCTCAGTCGAAATAAGTAAGGAGCACCGTCACATTTAAGTCAAGTCTGACTTAAAGTTTTGATTATGTTTCTCGTCTGAATTAAAAATTCAACAGTGTTTTCCACCTGAATTTCCATCTGCAAGCCCATCTTTGCTCCGTTAGAATCACTTTAGATGTAGGAATACATCTTCAAAGTGCCAACGAAAGAAGGGATAAAATGTGTCCTCTCGTCAGGAGGATTGGTGAGGCGTAATTTGTAGGATTTTTGTGATATGCTTTCAGAAGAAACAACGTGCAAAAGAGCAATCTTGGGATCTGTAATTTTTCCACTCCCTTTTATGTCACTCTGGGAGACGAGGCCAATTTTACAGTGATGAAACAAAGATACTTGAAGGAAATGCACCTTGGAGAAAGTACTGTGTGCTCATGCAAGGCTCCACATGTGAACACTCTCATGTGTGCATCTGCATAGGCACGCATACGCACAAAAGAGTATACCTTTTTTTAACTTCCTTTGTGTTGGTGTATGCTCTTTTTCCCTGTGTGCACGCGTGCTAATGCTTGTGATTACCAGGTGACCCTCGGTCTGTTCGGGCAAGAGGAGGAGGTGATCTCCAATCCGCTGTCACCAGGGGTGATCCAAGGCATCATCTACAGCAAGTGCTCTCCTCAGGGTGGGGAGCGGGAGGCTGTTCTTCAGCAGGAGCTGGTCATTCATATCGGATGGATTATTTCCAACAACCCGGAGCTGTTCAGCGGCATGCTCAAGATCAGAGTCGGGTAGGACAAAATATTCGGGATGTTGCAGCTGTGGCCTTGCCACTCTTGTTCTTCTATTCAACTGATGTGACTTCGCTCAGCATGCAGTTTGCTGTTAGCCCATCAAAGCATCGGGAAATCCAAGCTGTGAAATATCTGATCCATACCAGTGAGACCTTTTCTTAACTTTTGTTCCTGATGTGATTTTTGTTCCACATGAAGTACACTGTGGCTCTCCTGTAATTGGAATGAAGCTCACTCTTTGCACTAGATAAATAAATAAATAAATGAATAAATAAATGTTTCTGGACATGTTAAGTCTAAAAAAAAAAAAAAAAAGGATCAGAAAAATTCAAAAACAATGTTGGCAGAAGTGTTGTGAAGTTTTTTAAACAGAATTCTGTTCCATCAGTCTTGTTAAGCAAATAGGCAGAATTTCAAAACAGCTGTGACCAGCAGCAAAAATGTTGGGATGCAAAAAAACCTGTTAACTTGTTTGGATGTGAAACCCTTTCTTTACTGTTTATTTGGAAAGAAAGAAAGTGGAGAAAATAAAGTTACTGTCTGCACTGATGCCTCCCACAAGAGTCTACAACATACGATTGATGAGTTATGGAAAGGGTGGGGCTTAAGTGTAGGAACGTGGCAAGCCATGAAGTGTGTGTGTGTGTTTCTACAAAGTTTGGCTATGTTACATGAATCTGTTCAGAAGTTATGTGTCTTTTTTTTGTTATAGGCCACTCCCACAGCCACGCCCCCTTTTGCCAGTTGGCCTGAACAGTTAATCAGCTGTTCTTTGGCTCATGACCGACCTTTTCAATAAATCTTGTGCAAGTCTGTGAATCCATTGTAAGTTATGCGACCTTTTGCAATAGGCCACACCCATTTCCACCCCCCCCCCCCTTTTTAGCCAATTGGCATGATCACAACTTAATTCCAACCCTAACCCTAAAACCAAGTCCTAACCCTCAAAAAGCCTGGCAACATAGTGAGGACCTGCCAAAATGTCCTCACTTCCCAAAAATGACCTCTCTCTGTTGGTTAAAAACTCACCCTGGTCCTCACTGAGGACCAGCGCAAGCAAAAGAACACACACACACACACACGTACGTGCACACAAACAATAATGATCCATGTCTGTCAAAGGAACACATGCAGGTGTGCAATCACAAACATCACACACCAACAGAGCATACACATGCAGACACACATGCACATCACCTATCTTAGATGGACAGATGGAGCAATACATATCCAATGGTGTGTGCGCAGATGTATGTATGGATGGTAGCTGGATATGTGAACAGAGCTTTTAAAGAGTTCCAATCAAGAACGAGAGAGAGTCATCGACAAACTTTGGTGGGAAAGTGAAATGATGCAGTAACTTTAGGCAAGCAGATGTGCAAATGCACCTGATGAATAAATGTGCTGCTGCCTTATATTACTTAAGGACAAGACGTCATGAAAATATGTGTCTTTTTTTCCTTTCCAACATATGCACTGTCCCTGTTTCAGCACTTCATTATTTTGTTATCAAACTCTATGGTGAAGTTGGAGAGTTAACAAAAGTTGGCTGAGCAGTGGTGAGTTGGAATATTTTGTCCATTGCGTGACTGGTCTCCCTGAACACCTTTACCCACAGTAAATAATGAAGCAGATGTAACTAGTCCTGTAAAACTATTCTTGATTGTACATTATTCATCTCTCGTAAATACATAATGACTCCAACTATACTGCCTGTATAGCTATAGTCATTATGTATTTGTGTAGATGAGAGACATATTTATTTATAGTCCATCTGGAGTTGTCCTGAGAAAGTAAAGTGAGCATGATAACCTCCACCTCTGTGTTTAGCTCACTGTCTCGCAGGGAGATTCCCATTTTCAACACATTGTACTCTTAAAAAGAATTAATTTAATCAAAAACATACAGGTATTTAAACCACAGACTTTCAATAACATTTTCTATTTGTAGCATGTGCATGAATGAAGCACAACATGTTTCATCTTATTCTTTTATCTACACAAGTAATCTGTTTCTTATAATGTAGGTGACAGTGAGTGGAATGGAAACTTAGGTCAGTGGAGTTAGCCTATAGAAATATAAATGCACATGAATGCATGGACTTCCCTCACTTTTTCTTTCTTTTCTTCTGGTTATTTGGTTGTAAGTCAAGTCTCTCTGTAATCCAGTCTTCATCGCAAAGCTATATCTAAGAAACACAAACATGTGCCACTGATCATTAATTCTTTATTTAGAGGCATACAGTATCAGCACCATTAATTAGTAGTCTGGTAGTCTACGTGACAACTTTAAGCAGGCTGCTGCTGTGCCATATGAAAAAACACACAATCAAAGCTTTCCTTTTATCAATAAATGTACTTTCCCCTCATAATAAATATATGGTGACCATGAGGTGACTTATTATAATCTAATGTAAGTTAACACATTCCTCTAGCTTCATAAAAGCATATTATGGCAAATTAGATCTATAGATCTGTGTTGTGTTACCTGTCCGCAGTCGAGGTATCTTTCAGTGTGTCTCAAATCACATACTTCCATTACTGCAATTTAATGTAGTACACTGTTTACACTATTTACCTCTTGCATGGTGCACTAATTTGAACAGGAAAGTGTTTTTTCTCAAATTGCAGACTGCTGTTTTGCACTCACTGGAAATGACAATGGTTAATTTACTGTCTCTTCTTCTTTTTTAAAGACCGGTTGCAAACGAACTGTGCAGCTTTGTCGGGTTAATATCATCAGATTAAAGTAGAGACATGAAATTTTGAACTATAACTTCATGCCAATTAGGCGTATTGTCCGTGGCTCTCACCAGCTAACTTACTGAGCTAAAACTAACACTAGCTGCCGCATTTTATGAATCTTTACAACTTGTCAAGCCACACTTCTAATACTGAAGAATATTCTACAGTAAAGACAACAGCATGAGAAGTGTGTGAAGATGGCGACTGTTGAGGGTGAGAAGTGTCCATCATTCCAAAGTCAACTTTTGGACCATTTTGAGTGTACCAGTGGTACGCTGCATTTTCCCATACGTATCAAAGTAAACGCACTTAGCATACTTACGCACTTAAAATAATATAGGTGTTAGCACTGAAGTATGTGATTTGAGACACACCGTTTGTCTCAGTTTAGCACTAGCTAGCAGATAGATGCAGCAGAAAGTGGATGAGCAAGTCACCTGACCAAACATTACAAAGCCAGCACTCTATACCAACAAGCAAGAAACATGAACTCAGTCATCTTTTCAAAAAATATTCAACAAACTCCAGTCTAATCAAGTTAACTGCAATTTACTGACAAAGCCTTGTGCAAGCTAACATTAGACAGCTGATGCTGATTTAAACATGTGCTAATGGTGTACAGTTGCTGCAATTATGTTTTAAATTACCATGAGATTGTGCACATTCAGGTGCCTAATAGTTTGACGTTGATGAAAACAAACAACATTGCTTGAGTCCCAAATCACTAGTCCAAGTTAAATTTTAAGATAACTCAAGTCATTGTGAATGCATCTTGGGGGGAGAGAAAGTGTGACTTTCCCATCTCTGCCCCAAATTCACTGCAATTTGTCATGAAAAAAAAAAAAAGCAACAAAAGCCATGGGGGATGTGGCAAGGCTGTTTTAGTGGCTGGTGATAAATCACTCCTAAATTTGCATAACCAAACTATTAAGCTAACAAGGCGGTCAGCAGCCAGGTTGACTTCAAACAACGGCTGCAGAAAGTGTATCCAAAGTGAGACGAATGCTAAACGGGAGAGATCAGAGAATGAGCGTGTGTCGCTCCAAAATGAAACATTTCCTATCTAATGTCTTTCGTCCTTGGGGCTGCATATGGAGGTCTGCCTACTGTGTTTCGGCTGATGCACAATAAAAGGGAAAGGTAAGAGCACAGCTCAGGTTCATCACGCCTCTGGGCAGAACGGTACACCACAGACGGCTGTGTGTCATAAATAATACACATAAAATTAGAGCAGCAGGAATAAGGCTTTGACTGATATGGGTTTTTAGAGGCCAATATCAATGCCACTGTTTTTTGGAACAGGGCTGCATTACTTTGAAATTTGAATGCATTCAAGGGAACACAACAAGTCAGAATACAAATGCTCGTAGGATTTAATACCACAGAATACTCTAGAAACTGCAGTGTTGGCATCACAACATACCAGTACGAGTCCTGTACAAATTAGAAGTCTTGTTCTTGTTGAGGGCAACAAGTCCTTGCCTCTTATCTGCAGTCCAGCTGCGTTGGTTGGTCCTATCAGCAGGCTGTTATCTTGGTGCCCTCTTAAACCTCAGCACTGTATGAGCTACCTGGGCCTTATCAGTGTCTGTCCTCCTAGAGAAGGATCCATGGCCGCCGGGCCTTTACCGACCCTGGATCGACCTCTCCTTGGTCCTCCTCTTCCAGCCTTGTTGGCCCGTTTAACTCCGAGCGCTCTCTTTTACTCACTTTCTCTCCTTCTTACTCTCACTCTCTCTCTAGCTTTCAATATCATGGTGTCTAGTTGAATTTATAGCAAGGATATTTAAGTTTTAGAATTAAAAAATGCAGGAAAATTCAGTGTGCATGACCACTTTAACCAATAACAGATTTTTAATGCTGGTAACAGTACACTGTCAAAATGACAGACTATCACACATACAACTAAATGTAAGGTTAAACAACATCACCCATTTGTTACATACTTTGTCCTCATGTAAATGTTTATTTATTGCATAATTTTCTCAGAAAACCAAATGTTTTGTGCCTGACAGCAACAATATGCTTGTATGTCTCTGCATGCTGAGAATGCCACATTGGTATTCATGATGTGCAGTAGCCGGTGCACCCAGCATTCGGCACATTACAGCCAACCAATTATTCCATGACAATTGAAAACATGCATATTAGAAATGTCAAATTAAACAAAGAAAATGTGCTCTGTGCATGCCTTGAAAACAATAACTGGGTAAAAAGGACCACACGGATCTCCTAAAGTCAAAAGGTGTCCTTAGTTTATGAAAAAAAAAAAAAAAAAAAAAAAAGAGGAACATACATAATTTGTTTAGCATCGAATTGAAACCACAGTGGAATATAAACACCATTGAGTAGGAAAAGTAAATGCAAGTGTTAAGAGTGCATAAGGGCTAAAGAGAGGAGAGAGGACAAGTCAAGGGGGGGGAGAAATGGCTAAGAGGAATCATGTCGAGAGCTGACACAGTGAGCTAATTTTCTAACTAGACCCTGTCTCTCTATACATATTAATCAGTACGAATTACAAACAAATTTAATGGTCCTATCGACTGATTCTCCTCCATGTTTTAAAATTAAAATTCTACAATATCATAAAGAAATTATTAGCAAAATGACAGACTTATTCAAACACACACACAAATGCAATTTTACAACAAATACAACCGAAAAATGGCACAATGACTGAGAAATAAAATAATTATTATAGCAAGCGGAGGGGTTTGACATATCGGTACTGTCTTGCTTGCAAGATGTATTTGTCATGATTTACCTGTATCTTTATGAGGAACAGCAAATATCAAGATATGGCCTCTCATTACCGCCGAACACCGAAACACAGGCCTGGAGTTTCGTCATTTTAGGGACAAAGTCTCTCGGCCTTTGGTGCTATCAATTTTTTGAGAGCACCAAAGCCATCAAATACAACAATGATTTGAAGTCCACAGAAATAATAAATTATACTTAAAGGTTGTAAGGATTTATTTATTTTTTAAACAAACAGTGAAATAAGTAATTAAAATCCTCAATATCTTTTAATGGCATAATAACCAAATATTTAAACAAACTATTGCTCACTCAAATGTACACGTCCAGCGCTTTACAGATTATAGCTGCATCCTCAAAACATTTTTTTAAAAGCTTGTCTCTTCTCTGCTTGTTTGGCCTGGTTGCTGGGTAAAAATGAATGAACCTAACGTTTATGTTTCAGTTAACGAGGCCAGGTGTTACCCTATAATCAATAGCTAACGATACAGTTTTCAACACAAACGTTATTTCACAAGTGTTAATGTTTGGCTATACTTCTGTTAGGCATGCAACTATAAATTCATGAAACTTTCTTTAACTCGGTTGCTCAATTTGCCATCGTTTCTCAAATCTTTCCTCTTCTCTTCAGCTCTGCAGCATCAGTGGGAGTTTGATTAAGTTTCCCGGCTGGTCGGCGATATATTTGAGTTAAATTAACGTGTAACATTGCATGATTATCCAGCGGTTCATGCCAGTGTAGAAATCGAACTCAACGCTGTTTCCACAGCGTTCGACAAATTACAAATCAGGATCTCAACAACTAACAATGGCATCTGTACACCATAATGACCGATGTGTGACAGAAGGAAAAAAACTACAAAATATCGCAATGTAACACTGGGCTAGTGAGAGTGAGGCACCAAGGCCACTGTGGCTTCAGGGCACGAATATTTTTCCTGAGCAAAAGGCCAAAATGAAGGGGCACGACGGTCACGGCCATTCCTGCCCTACCAGCCCAGCAAACTAAACCAACCACAGCTTCTGTGTTGACATGAATCACAATAGTTACACTGTTAGATAACCAGCATGATATAATATGGATTTTTTTGACTACTCAGCAAAAAGATACCATAAAAATTTTGCAATCCCTAAAACAAACAGATTTCAAAGCCATGCATAACTGCAAAAAAATCACAATAAAACAAACAATCTTTCTTTTAAACGCCTCTGCTCGACAGCTTTACACACAGTATGAACACTCACACTGAGCACAGACCAGTATGCATATTCATTGAAGTTGACAAGAAAATGAAAGAACATCAAGACTGCTGACGACCCCATACTGCTGCGAAATAGCCCGTCTCTCACTGGGACATTAAAAAAGGACATTCTCGTGCAAGTAAATCTGTTGTGACTCACACTAATTGACAGGCCCAAGTGGCTGCACAGAAGTGGGCTAATGCTACCTCAGGTAGCTGTGTGCTGAGTGTAGTGACGCTGGTGGCTTTCCAGTGGCAGTAATTATTGGAGTGTCGACAGTGACAGCAGCACTAATGAGTGTTGACAGCCACACCCCCATGGCTGTTTGCTCTAATAGCCCAAACATCAGGCATGGAATGAATTAGTTTTTCTTGTCTTGCACACACACATGCTCAAGCACACTGGTGTGTTATCACCACTGTTAATGTGATGTGCATATTTGTGCATGCACTCAAAAACACAGAGATGCATCTTTGAATATGCACACTTATTGGAATTACAACTATCCTTCTCATCCAGGCAGGGTTGACTGAGCATGCAGACTGTTTTGCAGGAAGACTATATTCAAGCTGTTACACTCATTCTCACCCACACAACTAACAACAACCTGCTGTTGAGCATCTCACTGGAACAGTTGGGGGTTATGTTCCTTGTTCAAGGACACCTCAAGTGTAACATGTTTCAGTGCCTACGTGTTTCTGCTTGTCTGGGGCTTTAAATCTCGAACTTTCACATTATTAAACTGCTTTTGTGTCTAACTCTCACCTCGCATTCATGTAGATCCTTGGTAGAAATGTTAGAAACTTCTTTTCAGATCATGTTGTAAACACCGACCTGTTTCAGTCTTGTCACGTCTTCAAATTTTATATGTAAAGAGACAGTGCTAATATGTGGACTTGTGGACTATATGGACAGTTTATTATCAGGAAATGTAGTTCCCTCGATGGTTTTGAAAGAAATCTAAGCCAGCATGCACGTTAATTTCATTGGAAAATGGGCCTGAACCTTCAGAATTGAGACATGCTGAAGCAAAAAATAGCTTTGCGCAGTTCATTATGTATTTTTCTCTGAAGTCCCAAATTGCCAAAAGGAAGAATCATGTCCTTTGTTTTTCCTACCGAGCACGCCCAAAGAACATGGCCCAGGGGACCCAGCATTGCCACAGCTTGAGAGGCAAACACTGTGACCAGCATTCTTTTCAGAACAAAACAAAGCCCCAACAGCAGAAAAACAACTGCGTTCATTTGCCTGATCATTATATTGTGACAACTTATCTGCCTCTAATTTGGAAATAATGAATTATATTAGCCGCAAATCCTGTTCCCTTCTAATTAGTGGCTCTGGGACCAGGTTTGTCGTTTATGAGATGATCGAGAATGGAGTAATTACATTGTATAAATCAATTAAGTCTCTCCAATTGTGTACAATGTGTTTTCCAAAGCAGATTAAATGGTGCTTATAAAGACAGAACCTGTCCAGCACACTGTGAAGTGGGAAATTAAAAAGGGAGTGGAGGACGGGAAGGGGAAGGGAAGTAAAAGGAGTCAGAGAGGAGGGAGGACAGAGGAATCAAAACAGGGCTACAAGGGCAAGGGCATGCTGAGAGGATAATTTGCACTTCCAACTCAGTCTCTCACATGCAGGCAGAGAGACAGATGTGTGCAGAAGGGCAGAAAGAGTAAGAAACTGGAAGAAAAACAAAACAAAACCAAAAAAGGCATGCCCAGTCTGGTCTGATCGATGTAGGCTCTTAATGCAGATAATAATTTCAAACCTTTTGATTTCACAGCCACATTTTCTAAACAGCTTCCCTCAATTACATGCAACATAAATTGCCGATCTTACACCATTTACTTAATATAAGAATGAGGGGACTAGAACAGTTAAGCACAATGGGAAGTTTTTCTCAAATGAATAAAAATCTGACTAATGGCATTATGTCAGTTCCAGCAGTTATAATGGTTCAGTTAAAGTTAACATTTTTTATTTCAGAAAGATTTTTGCATTTTTTTTTAGGACTTTACACTGAGAAAAAACTAACATTTGCTTAAGCTGCCAGTGTGCCCTTATGTTGTTACACTTAATATTGTCACATATGACATGCTAAACTGGTAATTTGCCACTAGGCACAATAAATTTAAATTGATTTGTTACCTTTGAAAGTGATACACAGTATAACACTCTGCTACGTCACTAAATGTGACTTAAATTAAGATAAAAATAAACTTGTCTAAAAATGGCATATGCTTTAAAGGTGAGCTCTAATTTTTTTGTTAAAAAAGGGAAAATAAACAGAAAAGTAGATTAAGAGTGGGAAGCATTGCTTTGGGAGTGCAGTCACCTCTATTTGAACTTTTAGAAAAAAACCCTAAAAATTAATTACACCTGTTTAAACAGCTTCTCTGAAAAACAATATTTCTCCTTCCTCTTTTTTGTACATCTTCATTTAATTGTGTAGAGACATGTCTTGAAAAATAATCAGGCTACAAATTAAAACTTTGCTAGTCAACAAAGGCTAATTACAGACTAAATTGAATTTTTGACAAAGTTTATTCTTTATTTATTAAGACGTTTTTTAACTTTAAATGTTGAAATCGTTTTATGCAGATTTAATAAGTAAGCAAAATAATCTAATAAATAATTGTTGAGGCTGGTTTGGATTCGTTTGTTGAGTCATTTTCATCATCCAGCTCTGTGACTGGCTTGTCCAGCTGTTAAAGGTTGAGTGTATAATGTGACCAACTGCAAAACATAGTCTGTCTAATTGCAAAACATAGCATGCTGCATGTAAACAGGTCAAAATGACGAGAATAATTGGATTTGTTATTGGCACAGTCGAACGGAGTTGTTACTTGGATTCAAAGTTTTAATTATTTGGTTGTTGTTTTCCATTAATTCAATCAGATTTTATGCTTTTATTTATTGATTTTTTTTAATTTGGTAAGATACAACTTTAAACCAAAATAAAAGTAAGACCATTTGTTTTTCCCACCAGCACAATCCCTTTTGTTAATCTTTCACATTTTCTGTTTTATTACTTGGTGAAGTACACAAAAACAACCAAAAATGATTACTTAAAAAGGATAAATAGATAAATGAATCCTGCATCAAATAGAAAATTCACCTGGCATAGAATATTTTTTCAGAAAAGGTATATTTTTGTGAACCCCCAAACCCTCACCCAGCTGACCTGTGTAGGAATCATCACACAGCCTTGTGTTGCTACGGGCTTTGCTCCAGCACTGTCACCAACAGCTATTTCTGGCTCCACATTACTTCACTCTGTAACACCCCCCTTTCCTTGTTTTCTTCTTGCCTTCTATATCATCTTTCTGCTTTCATCCTATCTCGTTGGGCTTCTTTAAGTCACCAGTATACTGAAAATATCTCAGTGGATGTATTTATCATGAGTCTTTCATTACATGATATTTTAAGTGAAGAATGAAAGGTCAGCAGCATTATATGAGCAATGAATGCCTTTTCAGTATCTATGGCAGCTGCATTCTTACTGATCTTCTGTGGAAATTATGCAATGTATTACGCTCATGTATGTATCTATTTCTTTTATTCTGATACTTTTTATTTTCCTGTCAATTTCCCCACAGGAGTCATCACAGTTTCAGTTTCATCCAATTATTGGCTGTATTGGCAACTCCGTGCTGCTTCTCTCATAAAGGAATCTCTCAAAGCAAACAGAATATAAAGTGACTTGCTGCACCCTCCAGAGCCTAAGGCGTCTATATCCTGAGTTACATGGCTCACTTTATAGAGAAGTTTGGGGTGAGAGGGTCAGAAATGTATGGGATGTTTTTTTATTTTTCTGTATTTTTATGCACAAACTGGTCAGATGTCATCTGAGAGTGATGACACAGGAAGCCTTCAACAAACAGATCACAGGAGATGATAAGACAGAAAAGATGTCCTAAAAGAAAATGATAACAACGGTGAATTTAGGGAGAGAACTGAGGCGCAGAGAGAGACAGATTCTGAATTGGAGGACAACGAAAAGCCATATTTGAAGGAAAAAGGTGAATGAAATGCTGAGTAAAAGACAATTTTAAGAACGTGTTTGAGATTTCATTAGCTGGAGATAGAAAGAATACATTTCTAGCAATTTTGGGGGGTTAACATTTTCTATACATACATTTGAACTCTCCATTACACTCATTCAGTGCCATTCAGTGTGAAATAGGTAGCACTGTATTAAAACACCATCTTTGCTCTAATAGCTTTGGGGTCAGGGTATAGGGATCAGTCTCTTCCATTATAGGGATCAACACTGTAAGTCTGTTAAATGCAAAGCTGGCTGTGGGATATTATTAAGCTCCTGCAAGTAATGTACATTTATCTGGAAAAATGGAGTTTATTATAGAAAGCTATTAGCCTTAAATGTTACTTCACCTCTGCAGATGTCACACCGATCAGAACATTCCTGGACTAAATCTGCACCTTTGTGCTTTTGGCAGTGTTTTACTTTGCTTGACCATAGACAACATTTCATAGTCATTTTATTTTGACAAGATGCAATACAATTCTTTCCGTTCACACTCTTATTTTATTTTATTCATTTATTTGACACAGGGTACGGTTAGGGACGATTGGGATGATTATTGTTTTTATCATTAATTGTGATAAACTCTCACAATGATGTAATCATGATGAGTTTCAATTAATCACATAATAGTTTGAATCTTAAATTTAAATCTCTGCTACGAATAACCTAATGTAATCCTCTCTATTTGTGCTAGTGATAGTGAATAGTCCACGCTTTAGTGCAAGTTGGACTTAAGAGTAGACTTACTTAAATTTTTTTAAATCTATGCTTCATTTATGCAGGGATACCTCATAATTTGTTATTATGTTATTTATTTCTTTTTAAATCAAGATTTGTCCCCAGTGACCATGAATTCGTTTTTTAGAATTTTTATTTGAATTTTTTTTCAATGATTCCGATAATGTCGTATATCGCAATTATTTTGGCCACAGTAATCATGACATGAAACCTTCGAATCGGCCCAAGCACTAGGTACAGTAATGAACAGTAACCTGTAAATATGCCAGATTATAGCCAGAGGCTAATTTCCATCTGTAATGGCAGGTTGATGTTATACTTTCATACAAAAAATACATGGAACCAACACAACAAACACACAGTGAAATAAACAATAAATGAAGCAGGTGTTGTCAGTGTTGCAATTATTTTAATGCTTTTTAAAATGAACATTTGTTTTGAAATGATAAAAGGACAGAAAATGTTTTCATTGGTTTGTACAAACTGAACCTCCACTGCACCCACAGATATCCGCCCCAGTCAGGTTAATGTCTGGGGTGAAATCTTTCATCAAAGGCAGGTGGGACAAAATAATTGAATTACTGTTCTTGAAAAAGAAAAAAAATCCTTTTCAGTTGGCTAATCTGATTTCTCACTCGCTGAACGTAGGACATAATCTGTAAAACCGATTCATCACAGTTTAAGAATAAAACGATGATTTTATGCGGATTCTCCAGCAGTGTTATATGAGTTTAGAATATGTCATGGCTGTTCAGTAGTGCTGTATAAACCTTTTACTGCAGGCACGTTTCATCGTTCTATTAAGTTTGCATCACTACATATGTTGCAAAGGAGCCCAGAGCTGCATTTAAAACACCAGTGGCAGTGATGACAACAGCACACTTTTCAGTGACTAAGTCATAAATAAATTAAAAAAAAGGAGTGGAGGCTTGCGTGACAAGAAGTGATTTAAGAAGCTTGTCTTTCCTTGCGTGTGGGAGGGGTCTAACTCCTCCCCAAGTATCACAGTTTCTGATGGTGACAAAGTTTGATGGTGCAAGCATAACAAATGTTAAATGAAGTTGGTGTGAATCCCTTACAGTCGAGAGAAAAGAAGGGGTAGGAAGGGAGAAAGCTTTTAGCAATAACCATCACACACTTCACTCACTTGTGAGACTTCAGGTCAGGCTGTGCTGAGAAAAGACATAGAGCGTCCTCTACTGCTGCCTGCAGACTTCAGTCCTCTGCTGAACCAAAGCGATGGGTATGTTGATAAGTTGACAGTGTGACTGGGGTTATGTGGGTTTTCACTTTGAATTTGTTCTTAAGCTGATAATTCTCGCAACGGACGAATATGAATTAATGGAACACTTGAATCACTTAAGAAGGATGGAGAAGTTCAGGATGAAAAAAAACAAACAGCACTTGCTTTGTCCTTGCTACCCCACTAAATCCACTCCAAGTATGACCCCCTCCCACTCACCCAAAAAAAGACAAAAAAAAAGGAAAAAAGAAAAGACACAAAGAAACAAAAACTGCTACTTTGAACTGAAGCTATCCTGTAGGTACAGCTCTCTTGTCTGAAGTCTTTGCACAATAAATTCAGGCATCATTTTTGTTTGATTGAGGCATAAAAGTGCATGATGGACTTTTTAAAAAGTAAATAAACACAACAGAAGATAAAAAACGTTTTGATCTTGCCAGTCAACAGTAGCTTGCCAAAATGTGTCTTAATTAGATAAGCAGAATTGAAGCTACGGAAAAACCACTGCATTGTTCGAAAATGCTTCTGAAATGTCCTGTTGTTTGTTTCTGAATCATTCATAAATAATTACAAGGCATGTTAATGGACAATACTGCTAAAACAAAAAACAAAAAAAAACAAGCACTTCATGCTTACATTTGTATTCATGACCAGACATTGAACTGCAATATATATATATATTTTTTCAACCAATTGTTTTTACCCCGAATAATGAAACCATTTGCCTTTATTTTTAAAGTTTTACTCATAACAATAATTTCAACATAAAGATTTTGCCAAAACAGGCCCAATGACATGAAACGTGGCAAGTGCCGTAAAAGTTTCTGCATAAATAAATGTACAAATGAAATTACACGTGCATATTAAATGGAGGTAACGGATGTTTAAATCACTGGATAATGATTTTTAGACCAAAGCTATAACATCACATTTTCCTCCAAAAGGCACAAGAGACGTGATGCGTCTGTGCCGGTACAGTTACAAGCCAGTCAATGTTTTCTCAAGATGCCGGAGTGGCAGACAAATAATGGCCCATCGGGCAAATTCTGCCCTCCAGCAAAAATACACGTGGCTCCCTGACAGAAGAAAAACAACTTTTAAAATATTTTTCACAACTCCACTTCAGACAGAAAAAAGTTCACCGTCCTTAATGGTGACAAAATGCTCAATAGCTGTAATTCATGATTTACATCGATCCTCCTCCACCACACAATTCAATTTTGATTTTGTTTGTGTTTCCTGTTCGGCCCTGTCCACAGATGTTCCTCCTCTATTCTAACAAGGATTCTAACAAAGTCTATTTTCAGAGTAGCTTAGCATTCCTTCACTTTCTAATTTTAGCAACTTATTTCTGTATGTTTTTTTGAAGGGCAACTTAAGAGTCCGTTTCTTGTATCGAATTTGTTCAGAAACAGATTTTGGTTCCAAGGTAAGGTCGCTAAAAGATTGCTCACATATTTTCCTCGTTTCCAAAATGTGCACGTGCATCAACCGCATTCCACTGTGGTTACTTTCAGGGTGCTGACCATACACAGCAGACATCCTTGAAAATAGTTTGAACAAAGGACATTTTTTCTTGTCGAGTTTGAAGAATCCTGGACATTGAAATAGTCCTTTGGCAGGATTAGATGACCTAGCATCCTTGAAATTCTGCAATTTAAGGATCCTTCCTTGACTTTGAGAAACAGCTTTTGTACATGTTGGTGAACTCTCACACTACTGGGACACTTGTTATACGCAACACCTGTGCTTTCTCACAGACTATAGCAGTACAGCATGTCTATAACAAATCACAGTCCGGAGGGGTGCTGTTTTGCTGGGCTTTTCTGGAGAAACGCAATAGAAAGTGCAACAAATAAATAAAAAAATAAATAGTCAAAAAAGAAAAACTTCTTCTTCTCCTTCTAAGTAATAATAATAATAATAATAATAATAATAAATTAATAAAATAAAGGTAAATGCTGTATGCTGATGTGAACTCTGGGGTGGCTGCTCAATAAATGAAACAAGGTGAGAGAGAAATTGCTCTATTAAATGTATTACCTTAAAAACCTCCCCTTCAACTTTTTCTTAAGCTAGGACTGAATTGTATATTGTACAGGTAATTGGCTTTACTGTGCTAGAATATAAAATCACCTTGCAATACCATATTTTTTAGTAACACTACGCACAATATTTTAGTTTTTATTCAGTGCCTTTCATTCAGTGACCTAACTGCTGGTTATAAAATAGCTGTAATTTTGTCAGCTCATCTTAGGCAATAGTTCAGCGGCAGCAAAATGAAGCCATCATCTTTGCCAAGATATGCACTTCAAAGAGAAAGACCAATGCAGCAGTTTAATGACAGCACTTCATTTGAGAACTGCACAAGCTATGAGTTTATATAAAAGAAATGGTGGGCACTGAGGAGACGGACGGAAGGACATAGAAACGAAAAATGTGGGAAGAGGTTTTCAGACTGTCTGAATCATGAACAAGGACATCTTAGTCTTCCGTTTTATCTCTTGATATATTCTTCCATTTCTATTTCTGAAATAATCAGCCTCTGATGACATATAGCTTCCTTACATATAAGGGTTAGAAAATAAACCTAACTTGATTTCTACTTGTAGAACTCTTGGAAGAATTCAAGAGCAACATTTTTGTTGTCCCTATGGATTGCAAACAGAATTACTTCAGTGTAAACATTTACAATTACAAATACAGGCACATCTACAAGTTACTCTGAATTACACATTTTGATGTTATAGTTCAGCACCACCATTCTTTGGATGCAGATAACAGTCCATGGCTGCTCTGCTTATTCGCTCATTTCATACAGGTTGCCATCGTAAATTTTAAAATGAGGCTCGGTTGTGTGGACGCAGCGGAGATGTTTCATAGCAGCGTGACAACGCCACAGGCACATTTTCGTTCACAGATTTTAGAAGTGATTGGAAAACGGTGGAATGTCTCACTCTGACAGGACTCCTTCCACTTTTAAGAATTACACCCAAGGACACGGCAGTAAGGTGACACCCACGCAGATGAGGTGATGCTTCTGGCTTTGTCGTG
>JAQLOL010000005.1:18607256-18634601 GCA_029783665.1 Naso thynnoides | reverse complement strand
ATGCGAATTTTAAACCTGTAATCTGAAACAAAACATTATGCGATTTAACGATTTGGCCAGATGCAAAAACCACACAAAATCAAACCAGTTCCGGAAAAAAAAAAAAAAAAAAGATGGAGAAGAGTTTCGGGTCAATGTGTAAATACGATTGACAGTACATGAGTTCTTTTTTTTTTTTTTTAATCTTAAATGTGTGTAAATTTCATGCAAAGGCCTTAATAGTCCCGCCTTACACTGCATAATTAATAAACATATATATTTGATTCTGCTCCTCAGTCAGATACTTTATTGACTCCCTTATTGATTCCTGATTTTAGTCGAGCTGGCTGTAGCCTGTTAGCATAGCAACAGTAGGTCTTTAATAATCAAAAATGGATGCAATAAGGAAATATTTGCACAGTACTGGTTTTCCTTATTAAAAACAAATATATATATTATATTATATTATATTATAGAATTCTCAGCACGCTGGGTTTTGAAGCAGCTGGCACTTGTCAATTAGTGTCAAATACATGACATTCCAAACATGATTTCCACTCTTACTGAAAATGATCATTTTACACACATTGCAGCTATCACTATTTACTACTCTTCCTGTCCACCATGTCTTTCTTGCACATTGCGAGCAGTGGAGCATGAGTTTTTACTTATTCTGCAATGCACAAGTCTAAAAAATATACTGTCATCGATAAAAGGACCTGAGAAGCTGGGAAGTAACAATACAGGTGGACGGGGAAAATTTCAAACTGGTTCCCTGTGGTTTTTGCACAGAAGTCAGTTCGACTCTGTTACTACCTCCCTTGTGCGCTCAGGGATGGAACAACACTGAAGCCCCATTTTGCCTTCGTAATTTTTATACAGAACAGTGAGGCACAATAAATGTGCACAGTATCCTGCCTTGAAAAACTGTGTAAACCTGGCTATTTTTTCTACTTAGCCAAATCCCTTTACTGCTACTGGCGCTCCCTTTCCTCACACAGTGTTGTATACAGTGTAAAATTTCCTCCTGAAAAGTACCCTTGAGGTAAAGTAAACACAGATCCAAAGCAGCGAGCAGCAGTTCACCATCCTGTCCACAGAAAGGTGGAGATCAAAGGCAGCGGTTCCTCCTCAGTGCCTGGGAACACATGCTTTGATCCTTCATTGGCTTGACCTCCATTCGACCTCGTGGTTTCAAACAAAGGCCTTTGTTCTCATTCTCAGACCTCAGGAAGGAGCCAGATGAGTACAAACTTGAAAGTTTGAAGACTGGGAAGGATGTAAGGAAGGAAGGATGAGAGACGTTTTGTCGGGCATGGAACGAAACAGGTTCTTGCCAGTTGCAGATTTGCTAAAAGAATTCTTGTAATGCTCATCTAAGTATCTAAGGCTCTATTCAGACTCCAGACACATCTGATTTGTTTCTTAAATCAGATTTTTAAGACTGAGGGCCCTTATTTGACATCTGGTGGAAAGCTGGCGCGCTGGCGACACAGAAAGCATTGCTATCGTAAACCAGGTGCAGATATCATTTTTGCCACGTCCACGAGACAGCAAAGCCACCTGCACTGAGTCTGTGTGCCCATGGGTGGGGGTCTGAAAGTGAAGGGAGAATGAAGGTGTGTCTCGGCACATTTGCTATCTTGTATCTTGCGCAATTAGGTAAAAAACCATTTGCATTTCAACCAGAAGAAAGCTGATCAAAGCACCAAAGAACATTACGATGTTCCAAGCTACAGTCATGGCGGTCTTCACTCTGCAACAATGTAAAGCACCATCTGCAAAGCAGTGACTGGTAAGAGCAAGTTTACACATTTGATGATGACGTTTGAACCATCCAGGCACCAAATATCTGTGAAGTGATCTGAAAGATACTCTAATATCCGAAGCAGAGCGTCTAGACTGAAGACAAACCTGTGCAAATTGGATTGGAATCAAATTTTAAGCCACCTCCAAATGTGGTTCGGATTTGATTTGCAAAAACAGGATTTCATGTGGTTATTTACTGCTTAAACTATCAAAAACCCATCGAACTACAATCTGGATATGCCAAAAATCTGATTTGGGCTCACAGTCTGAACAAGGCTGGGTGCTTCACAAGTGCAAAATACTGGTAGGTGACGTATCCATTCCGTCTACCTAATTAACATTCATTTGAATAAGTTTCATCATATGTGTCAAACACTAACCTCTATGTGATTAGTAAAATTAGTGTGGAACATCAGTATGGACGACCTTCAGGCTGAAAGTTTAGTAAGTCTGGACATTTAAAACTCATAATCAGGTTAAACTTTTTGCTACCAGAAAAACAAACAAACAAACAAAAAAAAACAATGTGGGTTCACCTTCAGCAGCAGGGGACCTGTCACCTGTTACCCTGGTGCTGCAGGTCATGCTTCCTCTTGGGCCAGTGCACATTTTCCTACCTGCATTTTCCTGCCTGCTGTTACATTGGGATTTGTGTTTGGTGCATTAGCTCTTGCTGAACTTTTGCGTGAGCAAAATCAGAGCCGAAGAACAAGAAACAAAAACAAAACAAAACAAAACAAAAAAATGCAGAGGAACAAAGCTTTGAAAAAATCTCACTACTACTTGAACTATACAATATATTTCATCAGGGCAGCAGATCAGTGTCTAAAACTGATCACTCCATCATGTTCACGTGAGCGTTAGCTCCCAGGCGTATCCGTTTGTTTCACTTTGCATCACTGCAAAAAAATTTCAGGGGTGGGGGCGAATCAGAATTTCCCCTCTTTTCATCGATGTCTCTGTCTGTCTGGTGTAACATTGTAAGCCTATAGGTTACTCCACACTCCACTGACAAAATGTAGGTGCATAAAGAGCCAAAGAAGCAAAGAGAGACTCTTTAAAAAGTTTCAGGGAAGTTACATACAGGCATGGCTGCTGATAAGTTTAACAAAAAAAGGCCTGACAGAGACAACCATGTCAGTCTGGAAGTGTGTGAAGTTGCATAATGTCTCATTTCGGTTCAGCATCACTCAGCATAACAAACCCTGGTATGATGTTGTAACACCAGATAGAAGTCATGTGTTTAGAAACCGTTAGCAGCCTGTAAACACATACACATACACACCATCTCCTCCTTCTTGCTATATGGTATCATTTCACGGGCCTAAAATGAAACCTACTCTCCCACTGCTTCAACCTGTATCCCATTACACTGACAATCATCCTCCTCCTCCCTATGTCAAACTGTGTCGGGGACCTGTGGAAGGACTTTGGCCTTGTGTCACACTGCTCCAGTCAGAATGGAAGAGAAATATTTATACCTGCCAGACAGATAGACTGATGTTTAATTCATCAGTTTAAGACTGTGGCACCGCTGGCCCTGGACTCTGGGAGATGGAGGCTTTTCAGGGTTTATGACCCCTCATTAACACTCAGTGGGGACACACTGCTTGAGTGGGCTCACTTGCATGTGTTTGTGTGGCTAAGTGTTTGCTTGAGCAAGTGCTTTTTTTTTTTTTTAATGAATGTTTTCCATAAAATGTGTAATTTCTTATTTGCCCAGCTGCTTCATATCTTTGTGCAGCTATCTTCCTATTTAATGTATGTATGTGTGTGTGTGTGTGTGTCTCCCATAACAAATAGCCACTGAGGCAGCATTTGCTTGGCCTCTGACCCAGCTGTTGGCCACCCTGTCAGTTAGTACACACCATATTACTCCCAAGGTTCTACTGTGATACAACCCTCACCATTAAACCACATTAAGTCATTGCTATGCAGCGAACAGAGATGTGGTGAATGCGGGGAATGAATTGATAATTTATATAATAAGAATAAGATGAATGGAGGTAAATTATGGGTGTGGATGGAAGAAAGGTGAAGAGTTTGGATGAGTGATGACACTTCTGAGCATTGAAAGGCCACTTCCATCCCTCCCTCTTTGTTGCTGTTATATTCTGAATATTTTACCTATACCACATCTTTCTGTACCGGATTCTTGAGAACTATACCTATCATATCAACCCATGACTGATGAACGGTTTGGGCCTATATTAAATCAGAACATCAGCCAGTTAAAGGATCATACTAGGGCTGGGCGATATATCGATATTGTATCATATCATGATATGAAACAAGATATCGTGACAGATTTTGGATATTGTTATATCGTGATATGGCGCAAGTTTTGTCTTTTCCCGATTGAAAAGGCTTCATTACAGTAAAGCGATGTGATTTTCTGAACTCAAACTGGACTGTTCTCATTGTTCTTTTTTTTAATTTTTACTCACTTATCTGCACAACTGATGATTATTTATCAGAAATGTCATTGGGTTCATATTTTGTGAAATCACCAATAGTCAGCCTTACAATACTGTCTCAGTATCGAGGTATCTGGTCAAATATATTGTGATATTAACTCATTTTATCACTTTAGCTCCCACCCCTCTGAGTGCACAACAAGTCATCAGTCACAACCTACATGATCAATAAATATCGATATCAACTAATATGAAACTTCACTATCATGATAGGTTTGTCAGCTGTATCGCCCAGGCCTAGACCACATCAGCCTATTTTTGACTTCTCAAAATCAGCAGATTTCCCCTGTTTTCTCAGAATGATGTTGTTGTAATTCGACCGTGTGTTTACTTTAGAAGATCTCAGACTGTATTTTAAACCCTGCGCACTGCCATTCATGTAGAAGTAGAGTATAGAAATACTAAAGAACATGTGAAAGTTGTTAGGTATAGGGAATTCAACCTTCTAAAGAAATCGTCTGCATTTATCTGGTCCAAGAATCGCTGAGCGAGAGAGAAAGGGGTGCCAGGAACCATGTAGATGAAAATTATTACACCTGGAAAAATAGTTTCTTACAAGTGCTGCCTTTTTACCTTGAATGTTAACGTGAAAAGGGATTTCAACACAGAAGTTCTTTTAAACTAATGCTAAAACATATTTTTAGGTTATTTTTGTAACTTTTATTGAATAAAGAATTTAAATAAACACAATATCTCAGAGCTAGACAGAGTTATTTGGGAAAAATTTGAAGGGTTTACATTACCTATGTGGCTGATGTTAAGAAAATGGACAATGACATGTAGTAAGACTGATGTGGTCCTTTAAATCTACATGTCATTTGCATTCCAGCTGGAAATATAAAAAGTCCTGATGACTTTTTGCCTCCACTTTTAAAAGCCTATGGGGTTCAGTTATATAAAGATTAAAAAATAATAATACTGTGAATATTTATGAATGACTTTGTGAACGCATTAATGAAAACAAATGTACATCCAACTAGAAAGCATGAAATCACTCTTAACATGCCTAGAAGTAACAAAAAGGGCTGTGAGGATCGTGTGTCTGTTATCCAATGTAAGTGGGAGAAAACAGATGGGGGAGCTAAATTGGTATTCACTCAGTCTTGGTGTTGTGTGCCATCTGTTGAGAATAAGATGGCACCTTCAGATTACAGAGGATAGATGAGAGGGCTACTTGTTCGCTGCAACCATCCTGCTGAAGCTACAGCTCCCTGGGCTTTACAGTCGTTGCAGCAGTGCGCTGTTTTCATGAAGTAGCACGTAATTACAGTTGCGCTGAGGCACAGCTTGCTTATTGTGCAGTTATGTGTGAAAATCCATGAATGTAAAAAAAAAGTATGGGCACAAACACAGCTTTACAAAACCAAGCAGTGAGAATTTCCTCAAACAGAAAACCATACGGAGATTTAAAACCTGGAAAAACTGGGAGGTAATTTTCATAAAATATACAAATATATGCTTCGCTGTATGTGAAGTTCAATAGGACACATTCTTAATTTCTAAATCTAATATCAGGGATTTTGCACTGATTAAATAAACAGTTAATTAAGAGAATAAGTCGTCAGTATGATAATATAGAAATATCTAGACACCTACATCCTGCAGTAACTTTTTTGGTTTTGATTCATGAGCTGTTTTGTTTCAGGTGTCCTTTTGTAGTCATCTGAAATAGCTGATTACATAAATGTAGCATGAGAAAACTGTTTTAGAAAGCAGCAAAGCAAAGATTTGAGAAGTTTCATCTAGTTTATTCAGAGCTGAAAGGAAAATTGATAAATTAACTGTAGCTCATCATTTTTAAGCAAGTTACAAAATGTGCTCTGTTTTGTTTAGATATTTTTAAGATTGAATTCTAATTTCGTGAAGTTAGTTGTAGCAGAAAAAAATAGTATTTTGTGTAATTGAATCTTGTGTGTGTGTGTGTGTGTGTGTGTGTGTATGTGTGTGTGTCTTTGATTAGGAAAGTTTTGTCACCACTTTAGAATGATAAAATGTGTGTCTGTGTTAGTTGTTCCTGTGAACACATCACACCAACACATTATACACATTGTGTATAATGTGTTGGTGATTACTGCTGTATGTGTTAATGAGGAGCCCCTATGTCACTTGCCTCTGTTAAAAGCTGCTAGTTATAAAGATAAATACTTTAATTAATTAATTAATTCATTCATTCATTCATTCATCTTTGTAACCACTAATCCTTCTGCAGGGTCGTGGAAGGAGGACTGGAGCCAATCTCCAGAATGGTGGCTTACCACTGTTGCCTCACAGCAAGAAGGTCCTGGGTTCAAATCCAGGTCTGCGCATGTAACATCAAGAGGGTCCTTTGTTCGATACCAGACTGGGGTAGGACCTTTCAGTGCGGAGTTTGCTTGTTCCCCCTGTGTCTGCGTGGGTTCTCTCTGGGCACTCTGGCTTCCTCCTACAGTCCAAAGACATTCAAGTTAATTGGTGGATGTGAGCGTGAATGGTTGTTTGTCTCTGAATGTCAGCCCTGTGATGAACTGGTGACTTGTCCAGGGTGTACCCCAACTTCTCCCAGCGTCAGCTGTTAGAAGAAAAATACTGGTAACACAATTTTGCCAGAAAAAACAAAAGAGTGTCATGCCTAACATATCCCCTTTTTGCCATCTGCTTTAATCCAAACCAAACCAAACCAAACCAAACCAAACCAAACCAAACCAAACAGTGATGTGATGTTTTCCTACAGCCCCCCAGCAGGAGGAAACCATGATGCTTAAGTCCTTTTTTGTAATTGTTTCAAAACTTGCCAACCAACAGGTGACAGGCGTTTACTGTTTTGTGACCAGCACACCTGCAACACTTCATTAAGGTAAATAACCTTACCAAATAGTCCTGTACTTTGCAGCTCAGCTGCTCTATGCTGTTTAAGACATGGCATTAAATTACTAACCCCGAAACAATGGATGGATCTTCATAAGCACACTACTGTCAGATTACTGTGACACATCTCAGATATGTTCCCTTCAATTACTCTTATACATGGCTTGTGCTGATTTTAATGGTTCTGAGCTGACAGCTACATCTTCTCCTAGCATAAAAGAACACATATGTTTAACTATTTGAGATTTTGGTCAATAAATGGTAATAATTACTAACAATAGTACAGATGTACTTCAAACTTCAGTGCAATTACACACAGGCACACACATATGCACACAGAAGGGATGTTGTAATTGGTACTGCGAGCTGTGCAGATGTGAATTCAGTAAGACAGATGCAGGGGTTCAACTCTGGTGCCACTGCCTGATTTGCATGAGCTGCTGCTTGCTTGTCAGTCATTAGGACGTGCTCAAACTCACAGTTCTCTGGCAGCTGAAACAGTCTCCTGACAAGGGAACGCAAGCATGCTTGTGTATTTAAAAAAAAAAAAAAAAGAAAGAGTGAGTGCAGCTTGTGTGCCATGGCTTGATTTATACATAAGACTGTATTGCGCCATGATAAGGATGGAACAAGCTTGTCATAGCGCAGTACAAGACAAAACAAGACACTGCTGCTTGAACAGCCACCAAATTTAATCAAGTGGATATTTTAATTTCCACGTGTTTATGAGAAATACTGAATGTGCCGGTTCACTCGTGCTAAAGGTAAGGCACTAATTTGTGCATATAATACAGGCGTCCTGAAGCTTAATGGAATGTTTAAGGCACCACTTTGCATTTATTTCTGCACATTCCCAGCTCATTTCCATAATAGTTTACTGCCTTTTGCGTGGGTAAGCATTGATGATAAGGGCTGGCAAAATAATATAACACAAAATAGAATCGAATCTCAGTCTCAGTCATTAAATATAAAAGTGCAGTTTTGAAAATATGTTGAATATTTAACATTCTGCAAGAGGAGTGAAGAAAAATGTGCAAATTTACATACACATGCAGATCTGCTTGAAGTGTGCATGTACTTTATATGTGTTTCTGCAAAGCTGCTCATGCATATGGTTAGTGTCTGAGTTAATTATTGCTCATTTGGTCATTAGTGTCAGTGCTGGTAAGAGTAATAATTTGTTCACATTGTTATAGTGAGTTTATGATATTGGCCCAAACTGAAATCTGGTTGGCCCTAGAGCTTGTATCAAATAAGCTGATACTTTTACAGGTCAGAAGCTTTTGTGTTAATTATGTGCATAAAATGTCACCAAAACAGTATATAATGTGTCTAATACTCTAATTTTGCTGGGGGAAGGATCACCAGAACCCCAGCATGATACTGAGCCCCCCCGTTAAAATTGTCATGACCGCAGTGTCTGCATCTATGGTCTGCATGTGCTTCTTCAAACTTTGCTACATTTTATGTCCTTTGTTTCTTGTTTTGCTGTTCCGGCTCAAGCATTTATTACTTATGACACATGTGCGCTCAATGGCACTGGAAAAGGGAGGCATGGGGTTAGGATTAAGTGCAGCAGACCTTGGGACGGCATCCTCCAGCTACGCAGCTCGACCCAGGAAGAAGAGGAAAAAAACTGGAATAAGAGCTAAGCTAACCCAGCCTGGACCAAAGGCTGATTCACCAACCAGCTGATTCCTGGCCATCGTCCATGCACAGAAAAATGGATTAGACAAAATGGAACTCAGGCACACCAGGCAACAAGAAACACATCCTTATAGAGACCTGTCGCCACGACAACATCCCAGTTCTTTCAGTTCAGGGGCAGACTGTGTTTCAGTGTAAACATAGCCTAAGTTTATAAATAATGTTTATGTGTAGTCTTTATACTGCATTCACATGGAATCAGGCAGGAACGGCGGGAGACACTTTATGAACAGCAAAGAAAAGCCAAACAATCCAACGAAATGAAAAGGATGGCAAAACGAAACACCCATAATGATGTGTTGCTACGGTGATGTCATACTGTTTACAAAGAAAAGAATAAAATACATCCATTAAAATTACTATTTTATGTAACTATTCTAGTTATGCTTGTAGGCTAGCTGTAAAATGGAGCTTTCTCTTAATTTGCTATTGCAAACTTAAAGGTTTAGTTCCCTCAAATACGTGATGTTTTGAAGAACAGTCAACTTTGTGCTGATTGCCCTCCATGTATCAGCTTTTCGTGTGACATCTCGGTGTGTTTTCAGGCTGTGGTGACACCACAACGGGTGTTACTGCACCAAAATAATCAGCTTCTCATTGTTAAAATCCGACATGTTTTTTCCGTGCGTCAGGCATTTGAGGAGTCACGTAACATCTAGTTGTAAATTCGACTGCGGAGGACAGCAAAAAGTTAAAATATTTAACTTTTGATGGCCGTGCCGTCTGCTGTCGCCGTTGCCGGCATTCTCTGCTGGCCTGATCAAATTTTACCGTCCTGCTCTCATCCACTTAAATGACATCTGGTTTGCTGTCTACTGACTGCCTGATTCCATGTGAATGCAGTATTAATATGACAAACATATTATTAGTGTCATCATGTTTATACTATTTTAGATAAATCATTATTTGTATTTTTATTATTTTTATATGATCTTTGTGTGTGTGGCATGAAAGGGCTGTAAAATGAAAAATAATTTCTCTTTTTTTTTTCAGATTTAGAAAAATAGGCCTGCCAGATCCAACCCTTAAACACACAATTTGCACACATTTGTAGGAATAAACAGCAGTTACCAGACAATCAACAAAAGTAAGACAAATATATAAGGAAATAACACCTTGTCACGTTTGGATTTAAACATTTGGATTTGATGTTTTGGTCTTTTAGAGCCTGGCAGCATCTCTCTCAGGTTGTGTGCCATGTGTTTTTATATTTCCGTGAGATGCTTTCGTATGTGATGAGAGCAGCCTGGAGATGATTAGTGATAAAGCACTAACCTGACCATTAGGGCTTCTCCACTGGGGACGGAAGCGTTTGATATTAATAGTGTGTTAAGTCTGACCTTGTGGATGTTTTTTTATGCTCTCACTGTATTTTTGCCTCGAGGATTCAGTGTTTCCCCTTGTTGAGTGGACAACCTTCTGAGGGGTGATCAATAACTTTGAACTTGTTGAGTAAAATGACTGCAGATCAATAACACTGCTGCCTGAATTCCACCGGCATGATCGTCTCTCCTGCAGAGGGACAAAACAGGAAAAGATGGATCGAGCACCGGCCTGCAATCCAAAGATGTCAAATGCACAACTGCTAGCATCCAATTCTTCAGCTGTAGAGTGTATACATACTGTATTATTACTGCTCTAGAGATGTGTCACTACACGTTATCAAAACCATTGAGTAATTTAATGTGACTTGGTAAGAATTCAAACAGCTTAAATCCTTTTCAGTACCTTTTTTTGAGTTTTATCTGAGTTTTGACGATAAAGAATTTTAAAGAAGTCTATTAGTCTATCTTCTCTACATCAAGAAAGGTGACCCCCAGTCAAACTGTTAACACGACCCAATGTGGCCCAAACTCTCTGTCTCTCTTCTACTAACAGTGAAAATGAAAGAAACAGCAGAAACAGCAATGTGCAAAGGAGCGGGTGGGGGTGGAGAAGTGTTTGAGATCTGTGATGCCAGGGATGATGGGATGCAAATGGATGCGTGAAGTGTTTACACATGGCTAATTCCCATCTGTCAATCAACCTGGAGTCTTGGGAGACGGTGAAACCCGTCAGACATGATGGGAGCAAGGAAAGGAAGGGACGGATGAGAGGAGAGGATGAAGGTACAGAGCTGGAGGAATCGAAGGAACAGATGACATTCAGGTTTTACACTATTATTGTAACATACTGTACAAGGAGTAAAACTAGGAAAGTATCAATGACTTGTGAATGAGAAGACATTTTATGAAGGAAACCTTCCTAAAGGCTTTAAGTCCTATATTACATGGGTTATCCATGCATATAATTTAAACATCATTTAACCTTTTCTGAGAAATGATGCTCTTTCTTTAGACGAACCTAATTCACACACACAAACACACCTCACAAGCTCATGTCACAAACACTCTCCTCTGGAAGCTGACCAGTAAGGCCAAAGTCTGATCTATTGGCCACAGAGCAGCGTTTCACTTCTGCGCCCATCAGGACATCGATCTTGCCATCACAAGCCCACACAAGCTCGCCTCTCTAACCTTTACCTTACTGCTGCATTCTCCAATGCCAAACCTTTATTCATTAAAGTTGTATTACCTACCGTAAATGCTTAATTACAGATATAGATTTGTCAGAAATATATACATTCACTGTCAGTATTGTTATAGAATTTACATGAATATAATTTACTTAATGTATAAGAAACAAAATGCAAAACAAAAATGCTAAATTATTTGCGTTAATAATAATAATGGTCACACTTTATTTTGATAGTCCGCCTGTTGATACTCACAAGTCATCAGTAGATACTCATTTGCATGTCAACAGTGTGTCCGTTAATATTCGACAAAAGTGACACGTCAATTTCTTTTGTTGCAACAGGATATCAACCAATGTTCAACTATCTGTAAATTGAATCATAATCTTCTAAGTTGATTATCAACAATTGTCAGTCAAAAGTCAGCCGTGTGATGTCAACATATGATCAAAAGCATGTAGTAATCCATAGTCGACTATCAACAAACTATTAGTAGACATTTGTCATTTGTAGACGTGTTAAGACTATCTATTAAAGTGAAAAACAGCTGAGAGCAGTAGAAAGTCTAACCTATCATCAGAATGCATTCATGCAGTCATTGAATGTGACAATTTTATCCATTTTTGTAAAATGAAATGTTTCTGGTTTAGGCACCAAGACTACTTGGTTAGGGTTCGGGACAAACATCAGGGGGGCGTGTCTTGCACTGCGGTGAAGTTTTTTTATGTTAAGATGTCATCATATTTCTTCAGCTGGACCATTCTCAAATCTGTAGACCACTTAAAATGCACCTTATAGTCGACTGGCAGTTACTTAAATGCATGTTACTTCTCTATCAAAAATACCGAATATTTACTGACACTCTTTTAACATGCTAAAGGTGTTAATCTTCAACTTTAAACTTTTAGACATTACATAAAAACTTGACAATTTTTTCCCCATTGTTCAATGACGGAAAAAAAACTTGCTTGAACACTTGACGTCAAGCTGTTGTCTGCAGTCAAGGACGCATAACATATTCGAGCATCATCTGTTAATATGTGATTAGCTTTCAAAACGCAATCTTTACAGCTTGCTTGGAATCTTCGACAGCTGTTTCCGTCATATCTAACACAGTCAAAAACTCCTTTAAATGTTCGAAAAATAAACTGAGGAGTCACGTATCCTGACAAAGTGATTGCGAATTAATGGTTTTAGCTGAGACCTAAATTTCTGAGAGCATAAATGAGACCTTGACATGATGAGAACTACAAACAAAAACTTGATACCTCATTTAAAGGACAATCACTGCTGTCATACATAGGCTTCTTTACTGATAGTGTCTGAGAAATCCAGAGGAGCAGGGTGACAGAGAGCAGGGACGGTTGTGTGAGACTGTGAGAGAGAGAAAGAGGGAGCCTGTGAACCTCGCGCGCTGATGAGCTGTCATCTTGGTATTATGCAAATGCAAAGCAGCTGGTTCAGACAAGGGTCAGCCTGACAGGAAGTCAGTACAGCAGCAGCCAATCAAAATGGGCACTGGCTGTCAGCAGGGAGACAGAAAGTCCATCAGGGACAAGGTTTTTAGAAAGACAAGCTATAATCTGAAAAGTTTAGTGTTTGCCTACCTTTCAATGACATCATGGGTTTTTGAAAGACTTCCATGTCCTTTTTTGGTTCATTCAAAGACTTTTTTTCATTTTCATTTCTATCAAAGTCTTTGCTATCGTTGCTTTTAAATCACTGGGGACGTTATCCAATGAAAGCCTAAAAGGAACCATGGCTCCATTCTGAAAAACATCCTATTAACTTAAGAAGTGTCTGTTTATCCTGAGATGACAAAACTGTTTTCTCATGATAATAATTAATATCTTTAAAACAAGATCATTTTGTTTATATCTCAAAATAAAAAAAATTACTTTATCAAAAAGAAAAAAATATTTTCAAGGTCAAGTATGAACCATCGAACATGAAGTCAACAGGGATGAGACATCCGGGAGCTCTTCAGAATCAGGAGGAATTTAATGATGAAGACTGTGACATATGATCAGAAGTTCCAGAAATATTGTGTAAGTGGACGTGTAAGTGAGTTGAGGTGGTTTTGTCAATTTCTTTAGACTTATATTGGCCATGCCATATTGCACACACACCACATGGACATTTTCAGCGTGCTCCTCAGCCTTCCCCACCTTCCACCAGGGCTTATCTTTCAACTTTAATAAATAAATAAGGAAAGAAAATAAATGACAGGTGTCTCAGTGGAGTCATGACCTGATTTCTGCCATCTCTCCTCCAAGAGCGAGCCTATTGAATCCTCCAGTCAAACATTCCACCTCTACTCTGAGGTAAGTCCCCAAGGCCCCACCATGGTTCTTCAGAATGATGAAGGTCTCTCTGATCTTCCTAATTGATCCATGACTGGGAATAGACGTGAATCCAGATAGCCCTTTTTTTCTGTCCTCGTCTATTTAAAGGTAGAGTGTTTTTTGTGGCATGCTAGTACATGTGTGGATTCAGTGGTTACAGTAGGCCGGTATGCAGTACCCCCACTTCTAGATTTTACCCCCAGGCATGCTGGGACTTTTTACGGTGTACCATGAAACTCTCTCCAAACCCCTTGTACCCTTTCCTGTCCTCTAAATATCAGAGTGTCTCCTGGTGACTCATAACAACACGTTACATCAGGGTGCACTATGTGACATTCTCCTCTCTCTTTTCTCATGTACTACTGGTTGTGTGTGCATTTCGGAACAGCCATCCTGCCATCCATCAACACCCATCGGCTGCATTTCAGAGCCCAACACAGCTGGAGTCATGAGAATGTGCAACTTCTGCCTCTGAAAACCTGAAAACCTCTGATCTGTAGACTTCGGGCCTGGCGTTGCACATACTGATGTTTTGTTTATGAAGTTTCGTAAAATATGATCTGGCGTCAGCACAGAGTGTTTCATTCTGAAATTAACCAGGTGTTTTAACATTGTATTTGTGTCTGACTTCCTGTCCCACTCAGTCTGCTCTGCGCTGAACTGCTGCATCGTGCTCTGTCATCCAGCAAAGGAAGAAGCCTTGCATATCTGCTGCGAAGGGCCCTGGATCACTGGAGCCATGACGGAGTAGAAACGAAACGCAGCCGCAGCCAATGATTTTTTAAACATATCAGCTCCATGACTGCACACACATCTGGTGGAATTTAGGGGTTAGTCATTCATTCTCGCTTGAGTGAACCATCACATTAACGCTGATACGAGTCACAACAATGTTGGATAAACGGGGAAAAGCAAATACATACAAAATAGAGAGTAATGTGGGTGTGGCTCCAAAAGGGCACCAAGAGAACGCAAACTGGAACAAATTCTGATGATGATACATGCAGGCAGCTCTATGCCAGTCAAATATATATAGTCATATACTGAGGCAGAAAATAAGAAGTATTTTGTTTAATAAATTTAATTTTGTGAAAACCAGCATTATCTTGTAATTTTTTTTTATTCACTGTAGAAATTCAGAATGTAGACTATTACTGGATGATTTGCCAATACTGGCTGCCTGATTTACATGACAACAGGTGAATAAGAGGAGCATACTTGCCAACCCTCCCGACTTTCCCGGGACACTCCTGTTCTTCAGTACCTTATCCCGGTGTCCTCCTGGTTCCCCATTTCTCTCATATTTCTCCCGATTTATTATTAAGTCACCAAACCTGTTTTTAACAAGGTGATGGTACCGTGTGTGTAAGCCCGATAACTGTACCGATGCACCAGATGCGTCATGCGACTCCGAAAGAGTGCTAGTTAACTTCCAGCCTGCCAGAGGGAAACTTTAAAAAAAAAAAAAAAAAAAAAAGCTGTTGTCTTCACTCTGTGCTCGATGAGAAGTCTGCCGTGCTGATTTTTCAGTGGGGCATGGGATTTGCAGTGATGTGAATCACCACTGGGAGATTTACAAACATAAGAAAGTAATAACTGAGTACCTGCACTGATGTCAGTGGTGTGTAACGGTATACAGACTCTGTGAGGGGAAGGGTACAAAATTAGTGTGATGACTAGAGATATTTATTATTGTTTTGTTTATGTTATGTTGAAAGCCACCCCACCCCACCACCATTCCCCCCGCTCTAAAAATCCTCCTATTTCTGAAGTCTCAAGGTTGGCAAGTGTGTAGAGGGATACTGCACTTATTTTTTTTCCACTTAAAGCACTGTGTTAATTTAAATATGCATGTCAAAATGGACAACATTTTCACATTCATTTAGTTATTACAGATGAAAAGCTCTTTATGGTATAATTTCATCATATTAAAGCACCACACTGGACTTGAAACAAAAGCATAACTGAGGTGAGAGTGTTTCTGAACCTAAAGGCACAGTGCATTACTCAAATAAAAATGAAAGTCAGTGCTTTAACACTATAGTAATAACTTCTTTTCAGAGTTAAATTACAGTGCAAATGCAACAAAAAGAGTTATTGTTGAAACAATTGACGACAGAGCTTTTTAAATAATGCTTTTATTTGGCACAACAGTTGTAAGTTGATGGTGTAGACGTATATGACCATATTTAAGAAAAGAATGTGGGGATGAAAGTTTTTCCATAAGTTTCTACTGTGTTCCGATTTTCTCGCTTGTAAAACAACATAACAACCATCCCACGGCATTTCAACCTGTCTCAGCATGATGTATTCTAGCACTCAGTCCTTATAGACCTTTGAGGTATATACTAAGTACAGGAAAATGTTATCATTTCACGTAAACATCTGCTCTATACAAAACTTTGTGATACTTCAGTTTCCACATGATCAGAGGAGTTTGAGGAACAACAAAGAAATACGCTGCGGCTGGGGAGAGGAGCTCAGCTCTGCTGCTGTGTGTTGGGGATAAACACATGGCTGCTTTCTGCAGCTCTTACTCTACCTACTTAAGAGACTTTATGCTGACAGTGGGAAGCATGGTTTATTTTATGAGTCTAGAGGACTGAAACATGCGAAGTGGATACAGCTGCTGGCCTCATTGCCCATCTATTTTTTCCTAACTGACTATAAAATACCAATGAGGCTTCGTGTTGTCACCAAAAAAAATTAATCATTAACTGCAGCATTGTGTTGTAGGATTTATATTTCCCAGTGGTAGCATGCAACATTTATTGTTCTCGAGACTCAATACATGCAAAATGAAATATTTTTCTTGTCTAAATAACCTATGCTGTCCCATTGCATCCAGTATACTGCATGTAGAGTTATTATTTGACTTAATGTTGATTGGGGTGAAATGTTGTTTCATCATAGATTTTTATTCAACTTCAGCAAAAAGGAAAACATAACTCCTCAGACAGACAATACTTTCTCAGTACACATTACTGCTGTGTGCCTTGCTGGAGGACAGAAGACAAAGACCCCCTCCTGAATCAAGAAGATTTGTGTTTCCCTTCAGCACTTGCCTCCATTCTCCAGGAACATTATGTTCATCCATCAGTGTGTTGTACAGTATTTGTACCTGGCCCTTCTAGATTGGATTTGGTCAATTTAACAAAGGTAGTTGTGCAATGCCATGTGTGCCTTGGTTTTATTCTGAGCAGAGCTCATTCAAAGCAAATTAGCAGGAGGTGGCACGTGAAGCTCACTCCGGTCAACAGCTTCAACATAGTGAAGGTAGTACCACAATTACCTCATATCTTTCTATGTTTGTTTCCACTGATATGCACTGATTTTGGTAAGGCTACAACATTGTTTTTTAAAGTAAGTCATTAAGTGCTTGTTATTACTGCAAAAAAATGCGTTTTTTTTTACCTTTTATTAATCCGTTAGGTGCACTGGAAGTGGACACATATCAGTTAGTTATTAATGATTAACCAGCTTACATACTTGGAATAAATTTTATTCTATAATTTCTCAATTTGATGTTATAAATCCTTTAGACTGACATATATCTCTACATTCTTAAATTACCTAGTGTCAACTCTTTAGATCTCCTTCATCCTCATTCTGTATGTTTTTGTACTTTTTTTTTGCTTTTAACGTTCTTAATGGTGTGTGTTGTGTTTGGATGTGTTCCACCTCACATGAATTCAGGTAGTAAACACCAGCCAACATGCACACACCCCAGGAGACGGCCTCCCCAGACGTCCTGATGAGATCACACAAAAGTTATTTCAGGGCCTAAGATTAGCAGGTGCCTTATGTTGTACATTGATTGATCAAATTAGCTTGACTAATGTTGTCGATACTTATATATATACACATGAAACAGACTATAGAGACTGAGTCAATTAGCAAGTACTGTAGCTTTAAGGGCAGATCACACTGAGAAGAAACGAGGAAGGCGCGGGCGCTCCAAGAACGCCTTGGTGGTGCATATGTAGGAAAATACAGCCAGTATTAACTTTCCATCCAAGTTTGTCAATTATCCTGTCATTTCCCCTACTGTTCTGCCGATAAAAAGACTGGTAGGGAAGGACTGGTATGTAGTAAAGCCCTCCTTCTGTGGATTCATTAGGCTGCTTTGACCAGAAGTGACATTGACGAGCAGTGCGATTCTGTGCCTTGAGCTGAAAAGTTGGAATTATTTGAACTTTTATGTGCACTCAAAAACCGGCAGAAAAATGCAGCATGCAGTGGCAAGAGAGGAGCGCCCGACAGGCATGCTGTACCATAGAAAAACAATGGATTTGCTGGCAACGCTCCTTCAGTGTGATCGATGCGACCCTTAAGACTTTCAAGGATGGTTACTTTTAGTGCTATCCTTGTCAGCTACAAACCTCTTACCATAAGCACATTGGGCCTCATGCATAAAGGTTTTCGTAATCTTGTTTCAACTTTCTTTTACCTTTTTTATTTCACAGTGGACTCGTACAAACATACCACATCAAATTCAGCAAACGCTTCTGACTTCAGAAAAGCGTGAAAGTAACCTGCGTGCATGAAGAAAGCAAATTAGCATAATTAATGCCCTAATAACATCATAAAAGGCTACACTTCCTATCCGGTATGCCAGGAAGTGTTCGTTCATGAAAATGGCATCAAGGAGATAAAGAAGAACTTAATGAATTCTGAGATTGAAGAACTGCTCTTAAATCCACAAAGGAAATTGTATCATTTTTAGCAGTGTCAACAGAGAGATTAAGGAACCTGTTAAAGCCAAAGAATGGGAAAAAATAAAGAGTGTAAACGAGGAAAAATACACATGCATCTAAAACCAATAAGGGCCGGTGCTGAGACGAAAACAGAAAATTATGATGAAGAGCAGCCAGCTCAAAACATCATCATAATTGTGTCTATTAAACACTGTCATTGTTAGAGCCCCACAGTGTGCGAGCGCTTTGTCACTCCTTTTTCCAACAAAATAGCAAGTGCTGGTAATGTGGTGTGGGTCACACTGTCGTTGAGATAGAAAAGAAATGGTTCGATATAGCTTAGAAAAAAATGTCTTGCTTCACCACAGAACCAAATTAATCTTCAATTTGGACCACTTGTAAATGATGTTCCTGCCAGAAAGATAAAATTCAAAATATAAGAAAAATGGTGAATTCGCCAAGTTCTCCTGAATCACTCGTACGCACCACTTAACAAAAGAATGTGTTCGTATGAGCGGCTCTTGCATGAGGCCCATTGCTCTTAAACGAAAGTAGTCACACTGTTATCGGGTGGATCAATAAAAAATTGGTACTTTGAAAATCTAGTAAGGAAGTCTACCTCCAGCTACAAATAAAAGGACCGCTCACTTCCTGAAGAAACACCTGTCCCCTTCTCTTATTAAAGAAGACAGCATCTGGTGAGTTAGCTGCAAGGTTTGAAAGCACATCAAGGCTTTTATTTCTTAGTTTGAACACAGAAAGCAAAACACTGAATTCTGTGTAATGTCACATGATGTTTTTGTCAAATATGTAAAACAGTCTGTCATTATGAGGCCTCATTACATACACACATATGAAGACACTTATGCAGACATACGGTCCATACATAAGATATGTGTTACACACACGCTATGCACCACGGAGGCTCAGTACTCTTTTTTTAGTTTAAGCAACTCATGATTGACAAGACGTACAGCATTTTGGATGGAAAGAAAACAAGGACAATATATAAATTATATAAATGATTTGTGGGAGGATGAAAGTCAAGACAGCAGAACAGAATGAGTGCATGTGTAAAAGAACGTGGGAGCAGTGATCTACAAACAGGTGTTGGATGAATGTGAAAAATGAAACAAGTTTAAAAAAAAAGAAAGAAAGAAAGAAAGGACAGGAAATGAGAGGACGAAACAGGACGAAAAATTTGGCCAAACTATTTTAGAAATATGTTACAATGTGTGGGAAAAGAGGATATGGCGATAGACATGAAAGGCAGCAGCTATTGTATAGATGTGTTTAAAATTGCATGACAGGGCTGCAGAGGATTTCAAAAGAATTCAAATGCAGGGTTCAGTCAGAGTTTAAATTAGAATATTGCACTGCTCATCTTGCTCTTTGTCTACTCAGTGGAAGCGATGGTGAAACACAAGGCAACAGTCTTGATTCATCCTTTGTGACTACACGGACTTGTTGATGAAAGTGAGAATGAATTTTCTTTGTTCATGAATCTAAAATGTTATTATTTTATATTTTTACGAAACAGTCATTCTCTCTCACACGGGTTCTGACTTCTACTGGACTCCACAGGCAGCACACTTGTCCAATATCATGTCAACATTTAGCCATTGTACAGTCCCACTGTGTAAAAGGCTGCCGTCACTTTATTTAGGCTTGTCTGATCATCTCACAAGCTCCCAGCACCCTTTCCAGTCCCCTCTACATTAGAGTGTCTCTTGGAGATTCATAATGACACCTAAATTTCATTAGGGTGCACTATGTAACATTTAAACTCTCTCTTTTCTCACAAACTACATGATGCTCACTTGTTTGTTCTCACAGAAGTGTAACGTTACATTAATGCTAACTCACGAGTCACAACAATGCTAAATAAATGGGGAAGAGCGAAGGAATAAAAGATAAAAAGTGATGTTGGCCTGGCTCCAAAAGGCCATAAAGACAAAGGAAACCAGAACGGATTCTGATGATGGCACAGCTCCCCGACTCTCAAATATATATAGTCAAATACTGAGGTAGAGAACTACCAGTAGTTTGTTTAGTAAATTAGTTTTGTGAAAATCAACATTGTCTTCTAATATCTTTTATTCACTGAAGAAATGCAGACTATTACTTGATGATTTGCCTATACCGGCCGCCCGATTCAAATGCCAACAGGTCAATGAGAGGGAGTACGGGCACTTATTTTTTTCCACTTCCCCATTTTCGTACTGGATTGCCCTGATGCTGACCACGCACAGAGTGGTACTGAACAGTCACCAGTCTAGCTGCCGAGCACTACTTCACTGCCAGAATTTGTTAGATCACATCTGCGTCATCCACTCCCTCAGATGTCAGGAGATTGAGTGAGAGCTGACTATTAACCAACCCATCCAAGTCTGCTGGTGAGATGTGTGTGTGTGTGTGGGTGGCATCTGCTGCCCTCTGTCCACTGTAACTTTCCTAAAGAGATGTTCATGATGGTTGAGTGAGCAGCACTCTCTAAGTCCCAAACATTTCCACTCAGGACGGTGAGTTGCCGTGAGCTACATGCATTGCTTGGTGACTGTTCCTTCATCTACAGGAGGACCTGCAGCATTGTGGCTCTTCAGAACGTCTGCCCTGCCAGATTCAGTATTATATATTCACATATTCAACCGTTTCCTCGTAACCAAACTACAACTGCCAGCCGTATCATCATTTAAAAGAAAGTGTGTATCCACTCATGTACAAGTGGCTGACTAACTAAGCTAGCAAACAATATAGCATAGTTAAGGTGTACTGTATTTATATCTCACACTGACACAAGCACAAGCCTCTAGTTCATTAGCAGATACACACATTGCTGTTGAGTTTATATTTGTTTTTTGTCGTTTTTAGCACAAAGTTGAGTGCCATCTAGTTTCATTATATTTGACAGAAGGCAGAAATCTCTACAGCTAACGTCCCCAGAACTCAGCAAATGACACAAAAACAATCTAGATGGATAAATATTACCACAGGTAAAAGGAAGTAAATGTATTTGGGATGAACTGTCTCTTTAAGTGCAGATGAGATGACAAATTGAGAATAGTAGAAGAGTTGCAAAGAAGAAAAAGGGCTGTAAGAAAAACAAAAAAGAGGAACAGTGAGAGGGAAACAGCACACCTTAATTTCCTCATTGATTAACCCTGCTAATGTGCTAATCTAGCTTGGTACGCTTTCTCTCTGCAACACCAGCCTCATCAAGAGCCAATTAGCTCCTCCGCAGCCCACAGCCATCCATCATAACAGGACAGACACACTCATCTTTTCTTTTTAATGCTGCAACACACAACAGCCTTTTGCAGTCAATACACTTTTCCATGCGGAACTACTATGGAATAGTAGCCTTCCTACAATCGATAGGCCATTGGAATTGGTATTGGGTAAGCACATGTACTAATTCATATGCACACAGAAATAGATATGTAAATAACAAAGCCAAACAGGAGTTGAAGTTAAAACTTCTATTATATGAAGTGAGAAAATGTCTATTTTTGTATCTGATTGAATATTTGACATTCAGGACCACTTCATGGTGAGTTGTTTATCTTTTTGGATTCACAACCGCTTGGTAATATCCTGGCTCAGAATATAACCACTTTTGCCACTTCATCCAAATTGAATGAGGTGGCAAAACTCAGGCTGTGGTAATGCTTACCAGAAGGCGGAGAGATTTTCTTAATGCTCTGATGGTCATCAAAATTGTAAACTTTGTTATTTAGACTCTCCATACCAGGCATCCTCATGACTGCAGTGCGGGCACAGACCAAGTGACATTTCTATCCAGACCCATGACCAGTTTAAACAAATGAAAAAATGGAACAATATTTTCGAAGCATTGTTTTTATTTTCTCCCGACAGTCACGGCTTCAGACCCCAGGTGCAGCTAATCTGGTAAATACAGCAATCTGTATGTGCTAGCGTCACTCAAATGAGCTAATCACTTTGATTGTTTACAGAAAGAAAAATTATAATAAAATTATTAATAAACATTTGTTATTATTACAAATTATCATTATTATTGTTTATAATAATAGACAATAATAATAATGTTGAAATGTTAAGAACATGTTCAGTGCCGGTTTATTTGCCAGACATTTGCCAGACATAGTAAGATATTAAATGCAATTTAGACATTATAAGGTTCTGACATTTGCAGGAGGGAAATTTTACTAACTTCACCTCTTTCAGTTTCAATTAAAAACCCTGCTCTATACTCTAATGTCAGGAGATTATTCATGGATTAAATTTTTCAAGAGTGCATTTAGTTTGGATTTGAACATTTTCACATCTCCAGATTTTCATCTCAAAGGACCAGAGGTGATGATGATTTCCCCCCTAGGGACTAAAAACAGTTAATCATATTTAGAAAAAATTGTCCGACAACATCTTAAGTCCATATTTCTGTCTCATTGAACTGTGTAATTAAACCTCAGGTCTTTCAGGTCTTTGATGGGTGTGGAGAAACCAGCAAACTAACTTATCTCACTCTGATTGAACATGGATTTATTTCTAATGTTCCACTGTTTTTGTGTATTTTGGTTTCAGACAGCATGATGCATTCAAAGACAGTTTTTGACTTGGCGATTCAAAGCTAAACTCAGTGCAGCAGCACAGTAATAAATTGTATTTTACTGTCTTTACCTTTAGTTTTGGTCTCAGATCATCCCAATAATGCTATGTGTAACATTAGATGTTACAATTTTTAGTCTATCCAAACAGAAATCATACTGTTCCTTTGGACGGTAAACAACATTTAACTTAAGTTCATGTTCAAATGCATTGGAATCTCTTTAATGGTAATGAGAGTGTCATAGAGCATAGATGGTCACCTGCTTAAGCTTCTCTTAGTTCCTCTGTTGTGATAATGACAGTAATGACCATGAGGTGAGCCAATTCATTTAGTGTAATAGGCTGTTATCGTGTTAGATGGAACCATACCTGTCCACAGCTGCAGCTGCTTTCACAGATGGTTTATAATCTTTATTCCAATTACATTTATGAGATAAAGTTTTACAAACAATAATTCTTTTAAAGGAGTTGCATAGGAACCAGAGTCTTGCATGGGTGCATTTTTTAAAACCCGCACCCATACCCGTAAAGCTCCGTATCCGAACCAGCCTGTTACCTGTCATTATGTCTAAGGCAAAGCCGCAACCGCCCGTACTGTTAATAAAAGCGCAGTGACCCATGCCCGTAAATAAACACACACAAAGAGGCTACAGTCACTCACATTGAAGTGGAAGGAGATGAAGTCCTCTCCCTTGATGCCGGTGTAGTGCTTGTCCCTGATCCTGGCATACTCCCGTTCATTGCCCAGCCGTCTCTTATCACACTAGGTTAGCTCAACTGAGACGCAGTTTGCTGTGCAGGCTCAGTAAATGTTCAGGGTTACAACTTCCACTCTGCAGCGCTCTATTATTACAGCAAACCTCTCCCAAACGTCCATCTTTATCCTCGACGATGTCTTATCCACAAGCTGGTATTCTCCACCAGCTAATTTTGCCTTTACGTCATCAATTTTAATGTAACACTACAAAGTGTAAACTAGCAGCAGGTAGCAGCTAGCCTCATCTCTGTCAGATCAGTGACAAAACTGATGACGAGGTCAAGGGCTGCCGTTTGTCAGACTTTCAAAATAATAGTAACTGTGGCTGGATAATAGTGATTTATATCACACATCTTTTTAGTTTGTTTTACTCTAAAAGACAAAGTTCTCACTCGCTGCTCACTCGCGTGTAGTTCATTTTTACCCATGCCCATATCCATGAATTTATGATGTATATTTTTCCATCCATTACACTGCCTTTTTGCAGGTTACCCACGGGGACCCAACCTGGTACAGCACTTCCCCAGGAGCCACTTTGTTGGGAAATACACCAAAGGCTCTAATATAAAAGTCAAGGTTGTAAATCTCTTTTACTTGAAAGTATAAATGGAGCAATTTTATCCATAGATATAAACAAACAGGTTTTCCTGTTTAAGAGGATTTGGTTTGTAAAAACAACCCAACAATGTATCCGTGTTTAAAATCTCTTCACAAGACAGAATTAGCTCATTGAACATTCATTCATCAAATCCTCATTTATTTTTGCTTTTACAGCTTCATAAAATAGGGGCACATTTGTAAGGGTTATTAAATGCATTTGGACAGAGATATAAAAAACATAATATATAAGCTCTGATGTTATGGGGCTGTGAAAGTGCTTTGATCTGTAAAGGTATTGCTCTTTTCATACATTACCATACTGCATCCAAACAAACCTTCTCTCATACAGCCACACACCATCTGTCACTTCAACTGCTGCTGCACACAGTATACAAAATGATCAAGCAAGAGGTTATTCTGTACTTCATATTAAAATCTGTCCTCTGTTGTTACAGACCGGCTCTATGGGGAAAACAAAACAACACAAAACACAGTGGAATAAAGTAAATCAAAAGTCACTTATTAGTTAAGAGCTCAGGCAACGGACAACAAAAGAAGGTGAGGCAAAACTACAACTGAAAAGACCAAGCGGGTGCTTGTTAAATCAAACAAACAAACAAACAAAACAAAAAGGGACCTTTTAGAGGAGACTGACTAACCTAGAGGTAAAACAAACTTGAAAATTAATAGTAGTAAAGTCTCACCTATTACTCTATTTAGCTTTTCAAAACATGAAACAACTACAGTCAACAGCACCCGAGTGGGAAAAAAATCCTAACAGTGTGTGGAGCAAGCGCTTATCAGTTTTTAGAACCTTAAGGTAGAGTCAGTAGCATTTGTTTGCTGCCATTTGTAAACACAACACTCAAACTGGGCCCCTCCTCCCAGCTCAATGCACCAGAAGTATCGTAACTTTGCGTGTATTACATGTACTGCTATACTGTTTACCTAACATTACACAACAACAGAGCTACATAGGAGTATTAAATTTGTTTAAAGGAGAAGTCGATAATTTAGCAGGCTAACAAGCTAACTGCCAGTGTTTAGCACCTATCTGTCCTTCACAAAGTAGCCCAACTCTGCATCACTCTTCCCAGCCTCTCTTTCAGTGTTCCCAAACAGCTGAAAGCCAAATTGAGACTCACTCTGGCTCTGAAACAAATTTTATCCGTTTGCTCACAAGGGCTATATTTCCTTTTCTTTGCGCTATGTCCGCATTCATAACTTTTTCCGGTGTGGACGGCGTCCAGCAGCTGTGCTCCGCTGCTCTCAACCTCAACTGTGTTCTGCTATTGGCTGGGGTAAACGAAACCTGTTCATTCCGGCACGCCATCGATGCATGGGAGATGTGTGCTTATTGTTTTTTAAAAATTGATTGCGTGTCTACATTGCGCTTTACAGTGACTCTTCCTGAGTCAGCCAGAACATCAAAATACAGGCAGAGGGAGGTGTGTCTCCATACACAGTCACAACACATGTATACAGAGGGCCAGAAGTGGTGATTGCATTACTTTTATATATGTCTATATTTTATTTTTTAGTAAAATCCTACTAACTCCACCTTTAAATTTGGCTCAGCCTGAGTGTTGTTTACACAAAGTGCCTCACAAAGCTACTGACTACCAATCCACAATGAATGCTAATTAACACAGCTGAAGCTTTGCTTATAGTTCAGAAACACCACAATCAAAACAAATTCTCAAACAGGAGGCACCCCAGCATGCCAAGTGTGAATCAGTCGCCCAAACTGGTGAGTCGGCAGGTGTCTTTTTAGCCTCAGGACCCCTGATTGCTGCCTGGCCATTGGTGGGTCGGACCGGGGGCTTCACCAATCAGACACCAGGGAGTGATGCGTAGTCAGGAGGCACGATATCAGCAGCCAGAAGCACCAACCGCAGACCAGGGACCACACAGTTGTTACAATATAATCAACAAAATGTCCTATTTATAAATTCAGGTTCAGTGGGGAAATCAGTTGGAACAGCTTGTTCAAACAGCTACTAAATGCCGACAGGTAAGATGCACTTTCAGAAGTTGAGAAATTTTGCATTGCCAGACTAATCACTACAGTGCTTTGTAACACAGCTGACAGGATGGTACAGTGATGCTTTGATAAACAAGAGTATTTTCACAAGGAAATAAGCAGCTTAGTATATTAAATACAATGTAGAATTTAAAATGAGGTGTGAATAATAAGCATTTTGTTGTTTTTGTCAAGTCTAGAGATATCAGTGAATTTAGTAAAAAACACAATATGTGAGAAACAGCAGGCAACATGTTTTGGATATACTTACAGAAGATGTCAGTTGATTTTTAGGTCCTTTGCATCCCAAACCAACTCTGAATATAGTCTGAGTGACCCAGGATGTTAAAACAGGTGGGCACGGCTTCTAAGATGACTGACATTTTCTTCCCTCTTGCTCTCAGAACACAAACTGTGACATGTTATGTTCATGTCACTGTCATAACAGACCGCATACAACTGACCTTCGCTAACCTCTGCCCTCTAATGCAAACAGGTCAATCAGAGCATAGCATCTGCCGTCTCCGAGTGTGGTCTGACAACTACATGGCTGTGCTCTGTTGAAAGTCATCAGATCTGGTCAGAACTTCATCATTTTCAGGCTGGTTCTGTGGATTTCTAGCTCGCCGTGGTTAAACGCTGTGTCTGGGGCCCTTTTAAAAGTGTTGCTCGTCATTTGGCAGGGCTCAAGGGAGATAAACGTTCTTTACCTTTCCAAAATCAAATGGTGAAAAGTGTAACCCTAAAATACACTGGATGCAGAACGGCTCCGGAACGGCTCCGACACGGCGGCGGAGTCGATACGTTTCCATTTTAGTCAATGTGTCAATTCACACAGGCTCCGCTGCGTCACGGCTCCGGAATGACTCCGGCGTCCGGCAGCCCTCCGCAACACATACGCAGAGCTTCTATTTTTGCTGGACGCCGTAGCACGGCGCATAAATTCAGCACAGAGCAGACTGTGGAGGGAAGGAAATCGGCTTCAAAATACAAAATAAAACCCCG
>JAQLOL010000005.1:18586375-18598752 GCA_029783665.1 Naso thynnoides | reverse complement strand
GGAAGCCATCAAAAGAATCACTCCCACTGTCGCAAGGAATTAAAGCTGCAGTGCTGTCTTGAAAGACAATATAAAACAGGCAAGTTTTCAACCCCATATTTAGAGAAAATTCTTGGAATGAGTTACTGACAATTAGATTTTTATTGCAAAACCAGTCTCCCATTGTTATTTGATTCACTGAGAGAATTAAATACAAAGATATATAGATTTTTTTTTGGTTGCATGTTTAGTTCTGATGCAGCCAACTATCCAGTGTTAGGATTTATTTGATATTCATTGTCAAAGCAATGGAGGACATCACGTCACAGATTAGTAAGAAAGAAGTTTTGAAAGAGATTGGATGTGTTACGAAAAGAGTACAAGTACACAGAGGCAGCAGAGGCAGCACTGTGGAGCTTATTAGGATTGACTCCCCCACACTGCAGACACTTTAATAACTGTTCTTTATGTTATAATAACACAGGGCTGCCCTGCTATGGACGGTTTCAATTTCTCCGCCAGTGTCCATCATGTGCTAGGCAGACCGAAGGCTTGTGTGGCCTAATCGCAGACAGAGTCAGATTGCCCTCAGCGTGGATTCGTTGGCTGTTAATGAGGCCATTTTCCTGGAGCGAGCACCACTCAGGGGGAACTAATCTCTGAGTGGTGTGAAGTGCAGGGTGCAGAGGGGGCAGAGAAAGGCACCGAGCATGAAGATAGCTGCAAGACCACTTGTTTTTTTAAAGCTTTTTTTATTTGCTGTCTTTCAGGGGATCTGAGGAATGCAGATAACAGAATATTGAAAGTTGCACTCCTGCAGCCTGAAGCCACAGGCTGGTGTCATCGTTAATTTATCTGAACGTGATATACATAAAACCTTGAAGGAATTTGATGATATGTAGACAGAAACTAATTACATGCCAGTCAGTTTTGACACTGCATTTTGAGGGATACCAGTCTTGTAGATACTTAACATTATGTCCAGGTGGTATCTAATTTGGTAAAACACAAGTGCAAAATAAAGTGTCCAATGTACTTATTTGTCCTATTGATTACTTGTTGAATGACAAGAGGGTGGGTTTTATCTTGCAACATGAGCCTGTTAGAGGGCACATGCAAAGAGAGGGAGAGGACAAAAGGCAAACAGGAAAAGTTACCATGCTGCAGACCATGATGGACAGTGAATAATAAACACTGTCTTGAAGTGATTTGGTTTAGTTTCTGTCTGTGTTTGTACTGTCAATTAAAGGTGACCTGTGGAGTTTTTCTTATAAACAAACAAAAATTGTGTTTATATCACCCATCACAACACATTGTGTGAATCCCTCAGCACTAGCAAATATGTTCTTTTCCCTTGCCTTTGGTATATTGCTGCATATCCTAGTGCATTACCACCACCTGTAGATCAGCAGACTACTTTGACATATTGACAAGAACAAATGTTGCATCACCTACATGCAGACTCACATGCATGTGTGTCTTTTTCAGCACACACGTTAAACAAAACAAAGATATAAAAGGAAAAAAGCGCTTCTAGATATAAAAAGTGGAACGGGAACCTTTAACTTAAATGACCTTAAATCAATGCAGAGCTGTGAGACATCAGTGTTGGGTTGTCAGCCAGCTCAGCCCCAACCACAGAGCAATCGAGGCCACACAGCAGGGGATGAGTAGAGCTCACTGCGTCCTTTTTCTTAGTGTCTGGTACTCAGTATAGGCCCAGTGATAATTAATTCCTCTTCACATAACAGCAAATTATTTCTCTAGTGCTACCTGTGCTGTGACATTTGAATAAATATGCTGTGTGTTATGACATGCAAAAGGGGAGAGGCAGAGCAGGGGAATGTAACTGGGGAGAAAATCTGTTATTTAATCCAAGGAGAAAGTCCATTATTTAATGGTTTTTTATGTTCATTATTAATATAACAAAGTCCGTCAGGTTCCCATACGAGTGTGTGACTTACTGTCATGATATTTCTTGAAAGTTTTTGTTTATGTAAGTGGTTTAATTTCCCAACAATATAAACAATATTTCAATAACCTTAACCATTGTTGTTCTCAATCAGACTTGTTTGAAAATTTGGTGGCAGTAGGGACCCTTGACTTTTAAAAAAAGTCTCAATTAAATTTATGCACGATTTCACTGAACATCTTTTAATAATGTGTAAAATTTCTTTAGTCCACATCCACTGAAACTTATGTTAACTTCCTCATACACAAACATATGTGTCCACACGTTCATGTAAGCAATCCCTGGCCTGTACCTACGGATACATGCCTAACCACATTCGCTACCCTGACTTTGACCCAAACTTTATTCTAACCCTTATACCATTACAGTCCTTTTAGAAAATGGATGATCAGGGAAAATGTCCCCTCAAGTCTAAATTTTACAATGGTCCCCACAAAGATATTCAAACAACAGCACAAGTAAACACTCAGTCCCTGTATGCCCTTATACTCTAAATAATCTGAAACATTAAAGGCTTATTTCACTCTGCTCCCTGTCAATAGACATATTGGCAAATGAGTCTAATTTATTGGATTCACTAATGCTCAGAAATTATTTGACTGCCTGCTGATGATTAATAGAAGCTTTTAAGCATCTAGATTTCCTTTATTAAATTTGCACCAAATTTATCTCCAGCAGTCTGAGGCCAACATGGCTTTGTCAAATAATTTATTGAGTGCAATATATAATGCCATACACAAGTCTGGATATTAAAGACCAATTACTTGAAAAAATGACAGAGTGTAAGCTGGGCTGTGGGAGGGAATGAAAAAGAGCTCCTGGAATGAGTATCTGAATTGTATGTCCACACATTTGCATATAACATTTTTATTGCATACTGTTAACTGACAGCATTAATTTCTCACTGCTGCACACAATACAGACCTTAATGGTCTTGATTCACCAGAAGAATTTGTGAGTGATAAGGATAATTTGTTTTGGTCTTTAAATTAATAAGTTTTATTTGGTTACTGAAAGAGCAAAGTTGATTGTCCAGGTCTTTAATGTTTTGAAATTTTAACATTTTGGTCATTAAAAAAATCATCTAAAAAAGGAATAAATAAAAATTTCAACTGGCTGCCTTTTTGTGTATGTGAAATTCTGTTAAAATCATAGTAAGTTGTTTAAGCATTTAAATTATGACTGAAAAAGAATATCTCGAAGGGCTTAGCATCTCTGACAGGCAAGTTAAAGGGCTCTCATTGTGAATTTAACAATTTATCTTTGTATTTAAGCTTGCTAATTAGAACAAAACACAAAGCACAGCTGAGCAGATGGGAATACCAACAGATTTGGTTTTACAGGATTGAATAAAATTACTTTTTTTGACCTGGTGGTTGTGCTGACAAATAGTCAAGTGTTCACCAGTTTTAAAAATTCTTCCTTAGAGGGACATGAATGTTTGGACAATATTTCATGTTAATTCATCCATTAGTTGTCAAGGCCATTCACTTAAAACCAAAAATGTTAAATGCCATGGATCACAGGTGTAATAAGATGTCATCCTCAGAAAAGCATGGCCCTTCTTTATTCCTTCTTTCCTTCCAAAATAAACATTCACACACTTGCAAACACGTGCTGTGAGCCCAACATTAGCATTTTGACCTCTTGGCCTTTGAGGGTATTGCAAAGATTCATTACAGTCAAATATTTATTGGAGCAGCAGAGAAGAAATAAGTAGAGAAGAAATAAGATAAAACAAAACTGAGAGTGAGGGGAAGGAAAGTACTTGCACTGAGGTGATGGAGAAGTGGGCACTGTTCTAGTTCAGTTTCCAGAACTCGGTTTGTACAGACTCAGAGAATAGGAAGATGGGTATATCCATAAATGTAAAGGTTATAAGTCAACTTTTGCAGGAAAAACATTAAAAAAAGGTACATCAGAGGGAAAAAGACAGCAGCTACAGAAAGAGTGGACATGAGAAACGAGACATGGTGATGTGCTGGTGACATATAGACTTTTGCAGGCCAGGATATGTCTTTGTGTGACGGATGACAGCTTAGACACTTAACAACTGGCCACTTGCTTCCAATGACCTCCTTCTGTGGTGTATTTTGGGAAATCTCATTTCCTGCCACTTCGTAAAGGTTACCATCTAAATTCAGGAAATGTGAATTTGATGAGGCTTTTATTAGTGATAGAAGGGACAGACTGCTGGAAGGATGGACACAAGAGTTGAGAGAAATGCCTTAAAAACTTAGAAATGATGGTATATACATCTGAACATATCTTAGTTTTCGTAATGAAATAATATTTGGCTTATTGCTGGTGTATTATTTTTAAACTAAAATGCTTTGCTAGTCACAGACATGAGGAATAAAAAATATTTGCCAACAATTTTTTTCCCCACAATTTAACCAATTCTATGTAGACCACTTACTGTCACGAAAGTGAAAACAAAAGTAAAAACCTTATTCCCTAAAATGAAACATCTGGTTTTTAGCGACACTGTCAATTTCATTCATTTAGTTGAGATAAGCATCTAGCTCCTTGTAGTTCTCAAAGTATTTGTTCTAACAGTGTCCTCGTGTTAAAATGTAGGAAATGATTTTAAAAAATTGAAGTTTGTGTTGATAAATATTTGTGTTATTGTTCTATTTTAAGTGTAAGTAAGTCTATTTAAGTGTGACACAGGTGGTGGTGGATTATGTTGTGTTTCCCATTTGGCCACATGATGTCACTGTTGTTTCGCAGTTCTTATTAATAATTAAAGACACGATGATAACAAAAGTTTGTTTATATTAACTTACAATTACAGTAACATGATGGAAAGCACCCAGCCATAAAATGTGGAACAGAGCAACATTTTCTTTGATGCTGGAGGTTTTGATTACAGCAGCTCTGGAAATTTAGACGTACCAAAGTCTGAATTTTTTTTTTTTTTTTTGGTAATCATACCAGATGACCACCGCTTCACCTGGCTAAGTCTTTGTAAGCTGCTGGAATAATTGATCACTCCAAACTTCCAAACTTGATGATAAAGGATTTCCACAACACATACATGCAATATTCACATGTGGTAATCTTTAAACAGAAAAACTTAAGCTGTCTTGTATTAGCTTCTAAATGTGCGCTCTCATAAGCATAATACTTTCAAGGCTATGCCCTCAGCTGTTGTCCATGATGCCAGAAAGAGGAGAGAGAAAGTGGGAGAAAGAGGTCATATGATGCATCAATAAAAATTTCTTTTGCAGTTCATAAAGAAGAAAAAACATCCGCACATTCAATCTGTGGAAAAAGATTTTTGAAGCAAGCTTTCGATCAGAGCTTTCTTCAAGACATAAACAGGCAGCCTTGAAAGAGGTCTCTGAGCGAAAGCTCACATTCTGAACATTTTTGCACAGACTGAGTGTGCTGATGCTATTTTATTTCCTCTTTAGTTTAAAGCTCCGTCCAGCACTTGAACTTAGTTTGTATACTGGGTGAACTGTGTTACACTCCTTTTTTGCAGTTTCTAAGAAAATTCGGTAACGCTTTACTGAAAGCGTCCATCTATAATGCATTGTGAACTTACTTACAATATGTTATAATATGCCTATAATGCTACATAACAATAGTTATAAACAAGGTTAGGGTTAACCCCAATCCCAACCATAACCAAGTATTATGCAATGTGTGTTCATAATGCATTATGATGTGTTATATATGCTCATAATGTGTTACAATGCATTATAGAGACAGGCTTCATTGAAAGTTTTACCATTTTCTTTGTTTGTTTGTTTGCTTTTAATTGATACCGTTTTTGTTTTTTGTCTTTTAACACCAAACGAGTTGAACAAAAAACAATGGCCAACCAACAAGTGAATAAATACATGAATCATTGTGCATTTCTGTTTGTCAGTGTTGGCACATGAACAATATCTGCTTGATGTGCGCGTTATTTCACACTTGCTGAATCTGCTCTACTTGTCTCCCAGTGGAGTGAATGGGGTTTTAGATGGATTCTGCAACAGGCTGTGTTTCCTCCTGACATTTAGATAACTCCTTTTATTGTCACTTCTATAATGATATAAATTATAAATCATATTAGAAATAATATAGTTTCGCCCCTTTCCTTCTACCATTTTGTTTTACATGTGCACAGACATTACTGGCCTGAAACACACTTAGGTTCTCCCACACCCAACACAGTGTGAGATCATTGTTTTGCCCTGTAGATGAGTGAAGGACAGTGTGCACCGGAGTGAACTTGCAGTTGATGAGAAAATCTGCTCTGGTGGTGAAGGCTTTTCCCACATGAGCCAGTGCACGAGCAGGTGTGAATGAGTCAATTAAGTGTTTTAATGAGGGGGAGGCTGAGATGAAGGAAGCCGAGGAGAAGATGGAGAGTGGGGTGTCGGGGAGGGGAGGTGGGAGTGGATCTGCGTACCTAAGCGAAGGCAGGATTCTGATCTGAGGAGGCTCTCATGTGGATCGGATCTCTGCCAAGCTGCAGCTCTCAGTAGTCTGACTGCCTGTCTGTCTGTTTCTGCCACTTTGTTCTCGGCCTGTCTGCGGCGTCTCCATTATAACTCAGTTGAAGGGGTATGAAGCTGCAGACAGACGGCTTTGGTGGGAAGCTTTGCTGCAGCATGAGCCATCTGATGCTCTTTTCATCATCATCTGAGAAAAAATGACTATTTTTTCTTATACAGTAGACAGCTTAGGCATGTAAGTAGCTTTTTGTGTCATAACTTTGTAAATAGTGTCATCTTTGTTGGAATTAATAGTTCAGCCTGCAGTTAATTTTATAATTCATTGGGGTGTTTTCCATTTCTGCAATGCAGAGAAACCTCTCAAAAAACATTGCTGACAGTTACAGTCTTTATATATGCCAATACTGGAGACACTGTTAAGGGTTAATGGGGTTTTTTGTTTTGTTTTTGTTTGTTTGTTTTAAAGTTTTTCATTTTAATATTCATAGTTTTGCACCCTTAAGTTGCCTCAGCAACACTGTTCATGAAGCCTGTGTATATATTGCATTACAACACATTATGAATTTATATATAACACATGATAATATACTTATAATGTCTTATAGGGGGTTACAGTTAAGGTTAGAGATATTCCTAGCTCTAACCCATAACCTTGAATGCTTTTAACTATGATTATACAGCACTATAGGTGCATTATAACACATTATGAGTATGTTCATTATGTGTTATAATGAATACAGTGACAAGCTTCATAGAAAATGTCACCGTTAACTAACTCTCCACAACAGACTTATGCAAGTAAGTGAAATTATCCAAATCTTAATTATCAACATTTTTCAATCAGATGTTGTTGATTTGTTAATTTTTCATTCAGTTTAATCTTCCCATGGCTTTTTTTTTTAACAAAAATTGACGACTGCAATGAATGCCTGCAATGAATATGAAATACATATTTTATCACAAGAAGGACTTTTGCAAATAAACTGATACGTTCAAATTAAAATATTATTAACTGAACATCACTACTTGAGTTTTGTGAATGACGCAGGGAACATTGGTGTATTGTGAAACCCGTTTCATATATTTTTCTTTGTGTATGTGTGTGTCATTACGCTACGGGTACAATTTATCAAACATTGCCAAAAGCAGCAGTTCTTTTAGTTCTCACAAACTGCAGGTAGTTTGCAGTTGCAGGTGTGGTTTCAATGGGCCAGTCGGTTTTGAACATAATTTTGTTACTCTCCAAAAAGTGAACGGAGCTGCCGAAAACAGCGACCCAGTTCTGAAGAACTCTCTGTTTTCTTTATATTTTCAGCCTCTCTGTTTTTAGTTTTTGTCCGTTCCGTTTTTATCTGTGACCAGCTTCTTTTTCTTCCTCATTGAGCGGGCCCTGTCCCCAGGCCAGTAAGGATAATTAGATTTGGGAATGCAGAGAATAAGTCAATGCTCATCCCAGTACACACACACACACACACACACACACACACACACACACACAAATGCACACGCTCAGTACATTCTGGATTATGCAAATCAGGGGCTCATGCTTCCTTTGAAATGTACAGAATGAGGATGGAGGAGGGTTTCTGCACAGATAAACACAAGGTTCAGACGGAGGACGCAGAGAACTTGTTGAACTTCACACGATACAAAAGTACCTTCTAAATATACTTTCTTCCATAACAATTTATGAGCAGTTTTTATTGTGTTAAAAATTTAATTCTAAGGAAAATGAAGCATTACGAGAGAGATAAATCTTTCACTTAAGTTGGTTAATTATTGTTATATGTTATATCTTTTTGTGATTAATACATAATCATGATTTCACAATTACCTTAAAAAGAAATAATTGACAATAAAATGTTTACATGCTTGTTGCCTTATATAACCACATACATATTGTAAGATTGTGTAAATACTTTAATTCTCTAGAAATACATTCTGACATGCACATTTATAAGGCTGAGGTGATACTTGTGGTGGCTTGGAAGTGAGCTACTTTCCAGAGAACATGTTTGTTGCAGAAGACATTTTTGGATTTTGTTCAGTCAGTATTGAGTTGGTTCTGCTGACACGCAGCATAAGGCTCCTGAAAAAGAATGTGCGATGTGGTTGATAGCTGGTGACCTTGAGTTGGGATTGTTTTTCAAAACCAATTATGTTTTCAACAGTTCTTATGTTAACACTTAACAATGGCAAATATAAAGGAAAGGTACTTTATAATATTGCCCACAGCATACAGTGAAATTTGGTCTCTACATCTAAACCATCTCTGAGGAGCAGTGGGCAGCCACAGAAGTGCACCCGGGACAGACTCCAGATCTTAGGCAGTACCTCAGTCAAGGGTACTGATTGGAGATAGACCTAACAAACATGTTTTTGATGGTTGGGGAAAAGGGAGAACCCAAAGGTAACCCATACAAACACTGCAAGAACATGCAAACTCCACACAGAAAGGCCCTGAGAATCAAACCTAGATCCTTCTTGTTATGAGGTGACAGTGCTAACCACTAAGCCACCGTGTTGCTACATTAGGAATACATTAACAATGTTTCACTAATGCTTAGATAACCATTAGTGGACAGTTAATGTGTTTGCAAAAAGATGCAAAAAATACAGAGCCCGGGAGGGAACATGGATGGGATTTTTTTTTAAAACGCATGCTCTATTTTGTGCGCACCTTACATGCTTAAACTTACATGCACTTTTTATAAAAGTGCATTTTTATAAAAAATGCACTTACATGCACTTTTTATAACTTACATGCACTTTTTATAAGTTGAATGTTCATTTTGTAAATTCTTTTCACATTTCATTTGTATTTCCCGTGCCCAGTTTGTAAAACCGGCTTTCTATTTCACGCTCATGTTTTTATAACTCGCATGCGGGTTTTAGAAATTGTACCTGCTTGATGAATTGCATGCACATTTTTTATTCGTATTTCGCTTACCTGTTCTATCAAAGCACACATGCGGATTATAAAACGTGTACGTGGAATAGGAAGTGCGTGTGCCCTTTTGAAAAAATAAACACATCCATGTCACCTTTTGGGTTCCATACAAAAAAAAAACAAAACTAGTCCATGCATTTGTTACTTCCAGGCTGAACTACTGCAACTCATTATTTTCGGGCTGCTTTGTCATTGTGCAGATTCCCATGGACTGTGGTCACGCATGGATCACCCATCATAGCTGTGTCTCCCACTGTGACTCCATAATAATAATAATAATAATAATAATAATAATAATAATAATAATAATATTACTTACATATAACTTGCATATTAATATGTACCATTAACAACTACATTTATCATTTTGCTCTTCTTCTCTGTCTAACTTTCTGTCTTTTACTCACCCCCGACTCTTTACCCTCCCTTTTCTGTCTTAACCCTTCTCTTTCTCCAATGCCAAAGGTATTAATTTTTACATTATTTACTATATACTAATTACTAAGTACTTGATCAAAGTTTTGTCAGTCTTGCTGTGGATCACAGTGCACTTGTTAAAATTTACCAATGCACATAGCTTCAAAACTTGTGCTTTTTACTCTGGCGATGATAACGCTACAGCACTGACGTTTTTCTCACTCTGACTTTTCATTTTCTTCATGTCCTAATGTAAAACCTCCATCACACTGTCAACTTCCTCTCTACTCTTCCTCTGCTGTGTTTTTGTCTGGACTGCTCTTGTTACCTCTGCTTGTGATAAGTCTTTTAAATGAGTTTCCCTTTCTGAGAGCTCCATGAATTCTCCCCGCATTTCCTTACACGTAACGTTGTTTGTCATACGGCAAATGCCAGAGATAATGTGGGGTCCAATCTTAAAGGCCAATTATCCAATGGATGAAAATTGCCACAATTAAAGTTGAATTCCCAGCGGCACAACATGAGCAGGAAATACTCCATTCCCTGCTGTGTTTCCTGTTTCAACATGGTGGGACATTTGGCATAATATGATTATCCCTGCATGATATGTTCATTTCATTTTCACAGCTAATGAACTTTTGTCAAAACTACATTTTAAGATGGTTATTGCTATTATAATAGATGCTATAGAGTGTATTTATGCAAATAAACTATTATTGCTACTCACCTTTATGTTATGAAATACAAAAAGTACCAGCTAACAGATATCACTTAGTGTAAAAACATTGTTTAAACATGAAAAAACAGTCATTTTTGACCTTGAGAATGTTTTATTCTAATGGTATTGTCCACCGCCTCTAAAATATTGTTCGTTCTTGGGTATATGCAAAATGCATATTTTTGCAAACCCATGTGCTGATGTTGTACAATGAAATGGATCCATGGATCCTGCTGGCAATGAAACATCCAAGGAGACCAAAGAGAGAGAGAGAGAGAGAAAAAAAAACCTGGAAATGCAGAGTCTATTGTTGCCATGAAATGACCCATATCTGAATAATAGCAGTTTAAGTATGCATGAATTCCAAAGAATACTGGTAGAGAGAAACAATGAATTAGCACGGCGTGTAATTATTATTCATATGTTTGACAAATAGAAAAAGGAAGCTGCTGAAATGCAGCCAGCTGAAAGAGAGGAAGAGAAGGAGCGAGACTGAGAAAAAGAGAGACGGTGAGCGTTATTAATCTTTGTGTCAGCACCTCTCTTCCTACACCTCCGAGGTGAAAATACGGGGTTATCTAAGCTCTGGTTTCTCAGCCTGAAACAACTTTACCTGTCTACACTGAGGAATGAGGGAGTAAAAGGAAGAAATACAGACAGAACAAAAACAGGAGTAAGGAACAAAATGACATCATGTAATCTGTCGATCACAATTAACTACTTTTCCAAATGGTGCTGGTTTCGCTGGCTGAACCGGAATCTAACGGTTTCTCGGGATAACATTTGTATTCAAGGCTATTATGTGCTTAAACTGTGTATGATACATTTCAGAAAAAACGCTTTCAGATACTCTTTTGTGCCCAACAAAAGTGGCCTGGAGGTCTTATAAATAGAAAACTGCAATTCGAGTCTCCAGCCTGGGGAAGTTGGGAGGCACACTGACAAAATGCCCTTGAGTGGAGTCCACAAGTGTTTCAATAAAGCTTATCAGAGGTTGAGGACTTAAGGTCATGGTTGAAATGTACAGCCCCCAGTGCGAGTGTGGCCAGGAAATATAGTCCTCAGTTTTTTTGGGAAAGCAACATTGCGCCCTTTTTACTGTCCTTACAATAATAAAGGTTTAAAAGAACATATTTAAAACCTGAAATGGAGTTTTGTATGACAGGAAAGAGCAGTTTCATTCTGCACCTGCTGCTGCATGCCAGCAGGAGAGAGCAAGATTCTTGGCAACATGTGCTGCTCAGTGTATGTTGTGCTCCTTAGTAGCTGATAATAGCCTAGTCTCTGTCATCTGTTAGGCAGTCCTATTAACTGAAACTCAAACATCATGCTTCATCATTAGGCCATTACAACTTCGATGTAATCTTGGCTTATGAATTAAATTACCTGTGTCCTACAAGACTTTAATAGACTCTGAGAGGGGCTTTATGCCAGCAGTGGGGCTAACGTTGATAGGAAATGAGTAATTCCACTGGGATTGCTAATGAAACAGCCCTAACGTTTAAAGTCGTACAGGAGGCACGGTACGACATTTCATCCTTTAATGAAAGGAAGGAAAGATATGCTGACTAAGCAGCAAAGTGCAGACTTGATAGAAAGGTGTTACTATATATATATATATATATATTTTTTTTTTTTTAAATTGCCCTGTTACTTGAGGTCATTCGGGGCATTAACACACCACATTAATGGGCTTGAAAAATCAGTATGGATAGAATAAGTCAGAAAGAGTCACCTTATATACACATACATTTTAATTTAGTAGACTGAGATTTTATTGTTTACTCTACATTTTTTATAGAGAAATCCCATTGGGAATTGTGTCTTGCATGAAGGGTGTTCAGCACAAAAACTACAACAAATAATTCCCTCAACAAACTGTCTTCT
>JAQLOL010000005.1:18557119-18586308 GCA_029783665.1 Naso thynnoides | reverse complement strand
AACTATCAGAGAGCCACTGCAACACTGAAGACATTTCGCTGCCAAATGTCGAGGAGATATAAACAGCCTTAAGGCAGCGGTTGATGAGCCTTTTTATACCTGGGTTAAACGAGGCCTGGTACACAACATTTGTTTTTCACCTGCCGCTCTGTTTGGCAACCTGCAGACATCTGTCTTGCCAAGAAAAATGGATGTCTGTAAGGTTTATAAGAAGCAAAATGCTGTAAATCCTTTTCAGTTGCTGTAGAACATTTAGGTCTTTTTCAAAGACATTTATACTGGCACAACATAATATCAAAATATGAGCCAGAGACACGCGAAAAGACAAATTTCGAAAAAGTACATGATTTGTAGACACACCGTATGCATAACCTGACCAAGGTCGTGATGATTCAAAGAGTTCCGGGATGATGATCACTTTTACAGTAATGCAAGTGTATCAAGCACTCATATACATATATATTTCTCAAATGTTGATACATATTTGGAGTTTCATAATTTTTGTTTGGACACATTTGCATAATTTATTTTTAAAATACAGCAATAAAATATCGAAAGAAAAAGTGAAGCATGAAATCTGCATTGCTAAGAAGAGGAAATGGACATCTCATGCTTCTGTAATGGCATATCTCTGCAGACCTGTGCAAAGAGAAGTGTTTTTTAGCGACTGTAATTTGCAGAACCTAACAGTTTACTGAAAATCCATACAAGGGAGCAACCATGAAAAATTCCTCTCTGCTAGAGGTGTTTCCAGGTCAAAAATTCATCCACAAAAACTAAAAGAACGACAAATATACCAACCCTCAAATCCCCTGAACTGGTCCGTCTATTATTTAAAATTACCGGGACCAGTGCAGAGTCAAGAAATATTCAACTTGGATCTACCAGGAGACATGGACAAGATTGGCGCTGAGTATACAACTGGTTGCTGTGTAATACTTTTCTTTTTTTAGTATTTATTTTTTATTTGAAAATTGTAAAAACACACAGTGACACAGTGGCAATTTTTTTTTATAACAATAAAGCCTAGAATCCTTGAATCCTTGCTACCTGCTACTTCATTGGAAGCTCCTTCCTTTCTGCTAGGCAATGCCACACATAATCCATCCACAAAGAGCTAAAATACTGTGGGCTGTCTGTTTTTTTTTCATTTACTGATTAAAACAGTAGGGTTAATCCACTCATTACTGTAGCGCAAAAATTCCCTTGCTGTCTTAATGTTGGTGATGACAAATGTGACATGTTTGTAAATCAGCTTTTGGCTTTTGTGTTTCTTTCCTCTTATTTCATTTCCGGCATTCACACTGTCTGATTCTGACAGGGTCTTATTGAATCCACTTGAGTAATACACAAAATTATAGAAGATCACAGACGTACAATGATAGAATGGCACTAAGACTTGACCTAACAGACTGTATTAAACGTGTATCCAAAACCTGAAAGGGCCTCAGGTTGGGAACTCTACAATGTGCATGTTTGACTACATGTGAAAGAAGCATGTTCCAAAGTAAAGTGTTACGTTGTCCACTTTATTCTTGAGTGTAACGCATACAAAAACAAAAGTACTTCTTTTTGGTATTACTAGGAGAGGAGGCCGACCTAATACCTAATGTGATAAAGTAGTGAAGAAACTGAAACAAATTTTCTGATTTTTTCAAAAGACAGACTCAAAGAACAAGAGCAGCGGAGCAACGGAGCAGCATTTCTAAACAAGGTAGATAGCATGTTTAGATAAAGTGAGAAAAAAAAATGTATGTCATTTACTGGGATAATCTCTTGAAAAATGAATACATAGGACAAATACCATCTGGTCCATTTAGCTTCTAAGCTTTTAAATAAACTCCCTCTTCTTTTCTCTGTGTCAATACTCTTTAATAAATTTTGGCTTGGGTGCTTCTTTCATACAAGGCCACCTGTTTGCCAAAATGTCTTCATGCACTGACAGACGGAGGAACACCCATATTGGCTTTGCAAGGTGAGATTCATAACTGTTTATTTGCCACTGAAACTGTCTCGCAGTGACAGTCTGACAAGCATTCGGCTCTTTGTGTGTTCAGCAGAGAGCAGTGGTGCCTGTTTGTCGCAGACCTGTAAGAACTATCATTTAAACAGCATCTGTACACACCAGCACACATACTCATGCAGGGTCAGTTTACTGTGTGTGCAGTGATTCGTTTATAGAGGTCGTGCCACATCCACGTTGTGGTTTGATCACTGAGTTGTGACAATTCCCAGCAAATAACTCCACTGTCCCTCTCTGTTTTATCTACACCTCTCTGTGCATAAAGAATAGCCTGAGACTCAAATGACAGAATATCTGACGGTATCACTGTTAAGCTCAGACCCATGAAAACACATGGCAAGTGTTAAGTGGGGCCACATTAGAAGAAAAGCACCCATCAATGGTACCCATCATTTTAGGCTTGGAAAATGCACACGGGTTAATGGAGAATATCCCGTGTTAAGGGTTTACAGTTTCTGCATTAACCTGAACAAACGACAAGTCTAATAAGTATATGATTTTTATATGTGCAACCAACATGTGTGCCTAAAAAAATCATGTTAACATGCACGGATCACAGGATTATTTGGGGCGAAAAGAGGAGATTCTGCAGGCTCCTGCAATTGTTTTCATTCATTCATTCAGGCTGATGAGACGGCTTTTTTGGTTGAAGTTATTCAAAGTTTTGCTGACGATTTGCTGTGCTGACTTAAATATACTTACATCCAATTATCACTGAGCGGTACAGTTCAGTTTGATACAGTGCAGTATGCAATTATCTGCATTTCCACTGTCAAAGGCCACCAAATAACCGTGCCATACCATCCCTACTCTAGTCATCCTTTTCTTGGGGTCCCAGCTGGTTCCAAAAGGGTCGCAAGAGGGAGGAGCTTTGTGCACTGCTGCTCGTTGACTACAAGCAGACAAAAAGCTGTTTTAGAGTGTAGTGTTCAGGAAGTTTTATATATTTTTTAGGTGAGATTGTTATCATATGGAGTCCAAAAATGTTATCAATTTATTCAAGTGATACTTGTTTGTAGATCTGTCACAAAGTTTTCGGACTTGTGAGAAGCCACAGCTTGCGAGTGAGACTAGCTCCTAACACTGTCTCCTGGAGAGAAAAGTAACCGATGACCTGTGCAAAGATTACACACCAGCCCCAGTGTTTCTGGAGCATTTTATTAAAACATGATACAAAAATAAAAAGGATGCCTTTCTGCCTTGTCATGTTCATGTCCTGTCATAAGTTGAACATTAGTTGGGAAAAAAAAAAGATTATTTCATTCACTGTGCCTCTCAAATGCTTCTTTTAGGGTGGAGTGTTTCTAGCACGTTATTCAGTGTATGAGCTATGCTATGAATTAATCATTCCACCTTAAATGTCAGTATGACATCCTAAAGGGGATTTAGGAGGATTTATTTGTCACGGTTAAATATTGTACACGTACAGTGGTGAAATGTCTCAATATCAAATATAATTTTGCCTTTTGCCTCTTCTGCATGATGACATAATGACATGAGCATGAATTTCTACTGGTTTATGCTGTTGAAATTTTCTTCACATGGAGTTAAAAGTGGCGGTGCAGTTCCATGCCCATTACGGTGCGTTCCTGCAGCATGTCTGCATCCAACATATACCCCGCCAACCAAGGAAGGGTAAGGTCAGCAGTGGAAAGGCAAGCCAGATCTGGGAGAACCGTTCCAATGAGTACTGTACCACGCCAAACCAAACTGTACCGCTCAGTGGAAACAAGGCTTAAAAGACTAAAGATGTAAACAGTTCAGCTAAAAATAAAATTAAACAAAACTCAAATGAGAAGCTGCCTTCATCCACACAGTTCAGAGAAGATTAGTGAGGGCTGAGATTAGTGATCTGAACATTCATGGTCTTATCAAGCCGCAACGTGCTAGGCTACGCAGAGCTGGGTGTTAATGGCAAAATGCTAAACAAAAGGTTTGTTTAGCATGTTGCTCAGCAACACTTACTCTTCTGGACTGGAACGCGAGATCAAACTGCCACCCCACACTTATCCCATATAGCTGTGATCTACGATAACAGGTAGATGCAAACTTCTTTTAAGTCTTCACAATGCACCATGCAGACATGAGTGTTTGGTAAACTGATTGGGTTATGCAACCCCTATCATTAGACGAAAAATAATTTTTTTAAGGTGTTTGTCATGTGTAGAAGAAGCTTACACAAACATCTTCATGCGTATGAACCTACATGAGACCAAAGAAGCATAAGAAGATGTGCAATATATTGGAACATCATAGGACAAGTTGTCCGGAAAGATATATATTGTCTTTTGAAGAAGAGATTTATTAATCTACAGTTTTCCAACCAAGTGTCCCTTCACAATAAATGGTGAGACTACGACATGGCCTTGCGATGGGACGCAGATTGAGCAGGGGTGTGGGTTGTTCCTTGAATGATGCATGCACATATCAGACACAAGGGTATATGGAGAGAGAGGGAAAGATTTTTCCCCCTAAGTGCCTTCAGAGGTGCAAAAGGGGATGTGAAGGCCCTTGGCATCGGCTGGCGCGTCTAACGGACTGGAAACAAGGCTTTATATTCAGCAATTTATGATCTCAATGCAGGGAAAGGAGTGTTCAGGGGAGGAGAGGGAAGGGAGTACCGAGCGAGACCTTGGGAGGTGAAATGAAGGACATCTTCCAAGACAAACTCTCATCAGCAGATGTCGATGAGAGACGCCCAGCTAACAGAAACAAATGGGATTGCTTCGATCTCAATTTGACGTGTTGTTTTAGAAAGCTCTCCTCTGCTTTTGCATTCACTCACTCTTTTTTTCCCTCTGACATCCAGCCTGTCTCACTGACAAGTAACAAGACAGATGGAAGATAGATTGGGCTAGAAAAACCAATACCTTTCCTGATTTTTGAGGCATTGTTATAATAAGACTGAATCTTTACCCTGCTGACAAAGAGGTCTCATTTTTGTACTCTAAACTGTTTTGAAATTCAAGGTATTCAAATTGCAATTTCCTATGTGTCTCAACAATAAATGCAGCCATTTCAGTATATTCCTTTTACTTAGCTAACAGGGTTAAAAACCTCAACTTAGCCATGTTTACTCAAACGAGAAAGGAATAGACGTGGACAGGCACATAGAAAGACAAACTAAGTTGCGAAATAATGTAGTGGTAGTTTGACAAAATGCACAAGGCTAATTTCTCTTCCCTTCAATCTCTCTGTGTTTCCCCTGCTGCCCCCGGTTTGCTGTTGGCAGAGTCTCCCTATCTCTCCAGGATGATTATGTTGGCAGGGTCTGTAGTTATGAGACCAGGTGATTAATCCCCCCGGGAGGGGAAACAACATTAACCTGCCTCTCAGCAGTTGCCACCACATCACCTTAGGAAAAACACACCAGTGCATCAGCCCACTGAATATTATCCCATAAAGGTTGGATCATAAGCACTGTGGCATTTTGCTCGGAATCCTTAAACTAATTAAAACTTCAGCCCTCTCCTTCAACCGGGCAGCCGGTGATGATGAGACTAGCATGAATGAGTGTTTACTCCCATATTTCTCAAAACTTGGGTCATGCAGTTTAATTGGAATAAATTAAATAAAAATCCCAAGAGTGCTCTGTTTTCTCCACTCTCTCCCTCAGTTACTGCTTGATTTAGAGATGCCATTGACTACAAATTGGTAGTAAGTCCTCTTGATCAGCATATTATTTGAAAAGAGAAGTGTCTGACTATAAATGATCTCTCCTATCAGTGAAAAGTACAGTACCATTTCTTTTATCGGAATATCTTAAACTATGGCCTTATCTGGTGCTTGAGCTGAGCTAAATAAGGAAAAGGACTGTTAGGAACATGGATCTCCTCGCGGTAATGGGAGATCACTGACCTGTAAAAGCTGGCTTCCAGGGACAGAAAAGGGCTCACCAGCACAATCTGTGTAGGTAGATATAAGGTAACCTCCACAGTAAGTAAGTATGCATTCCAGCGCCAACAGCACTGTAGAGTGAAGTGGCCTTCGCAGCGATATGTTTGCTGTTCATTCACTTGCAGAAATCCAAGGTCCAGCATCACTAACACATCATTCCCAAAGAAAGAGAGAGTGAATATTAAAAAACTAAATAGATACTTAAGGGATAGTTCACCAAAAAACGAAAATCCAGTCATTATCTACTTACCCTTGTGTCGACGGAGGGTTGAGTGAATTATTTTTGTCCACACAATTCTGGAAAGAGGTGTGCAGTCATCTCCCAAACTATTGAAGCAAACTGAATTTTCAAATGTGAAAAAACTACATAACAAAATCATGAAATGCTTTCACACTACACATCCATAGTGATCCAAGTGTCTTGAAGCCTCGTCATGCCAAGTTTGTCTCAAAAAACGTCAATGATGCCATGTTTTTAGCCTCATTGTTCACTGTAGCCTGAAGCTCCAAACATGAGAGCAGCGTTTACCGGCACACTAAGCACACCATCTGAAGAGCCATAAAAAATTAGCACTTAGAATTAGAGTTTTGCAATTTTATTGGGTTTTTTAATAGTTGTTTCTTGAAAATTGGTAACTATTCAACTATTCATTGGCACTATTCACTTCAATTGTCTGAGTGATTACTGCAACTCTATTTGTGTGAAACTCCAACAGTGTTTTGTGGACTAAAAAAACTTCACCCAAACTTCCATTGGCATGAGGGAGAGTAGATAAATTTCCATTTTTGGATGAACTCTCCCTTAAAGAATAAATCACAGAATTAATGTGCTTCTAAAAATGGATTTCACTTTGCATAAGGGAAAGGACAGAGGCGCTATGTGCTTGATAACTGCAGTTAAATGTTAAAGATATAACCCTCAAGCCTTTAAGGTGTGCAGGCCACCCACAGAGCTGATGCATAGACTAATGAAAGTAACCAAATGTGTTCAACAGCTTAAAGTAAGGCAGCCCTCTTCGACACTGTCTGTTCCGCAGCGTGTTGGATGCTTCCAATGAAAGGCTTAGTGTTTGGCGCTTTTATCATAGGAGGGATGCTTCACAAGACACACAACTGTCTAACCGACCAGTTAGTCCTCATCCTTGAAGCCTTCTGTCTTGTTAAACTTATAAAGCATGGATCTAATCCATGAGTTGCTTGTTGAAAGCTGCAGTCCTTTTACTTGCTTTTGGTTCAGCGAGCCTTAATGGGCTCACTGCTGTCTCCTGGAGCTGATACTTAATATTCCTCTCTGTAATGTGGCTCCACCCAAACGTAGCAGCCACCTTGCATTTCTTGAGCCACCCTATTGTAGGTTGGGATGTGGCGTGATGGATAAAACTGTCATCAGTGCATATACTTCTAATAGCAAACTTTGATATTGCTTGATTCAGGCTTTGTGTGCATGAAAGTGTGTGCTGTGAGATGTCTCACTTTGAGTGCATTGGCTCTGTTTTGAATGAACTTTAATACAGTCTCAAGTGAGACACACGTGACCCAACAAGCCATGAAGAGTAACTCAACTCATTTTTTAATAGCGGAGAATTTAAAGACTCACTAATCACAGGAAACATGCTAAGGTATATGATCAGTTAGCATTTTTTATCCAAAAAAAAATTTTTTTCCCCTCCAGCCTTTATTGCTTGTTAATTCATCTTTGTCTGTCCACCTCTACCTGTCTATCTGTAGCACCCTATTTTGCCACAGAATCCATCTGTCTTCCTCTCTGTTTGGTGCAGATTGAGCAACATGACAAGGGCACAGGAGCCAATCCATTCCCACCTTGTCATCTGCAAGCATTTCGATCTGCCACAGTGCTCTTCCATCTCGATTAGGGGTGGCCTGCTGGCGGGAGACGATTCAGCAGTGTGTGTGTAATGTGCATGGATGAATGTGTGTGTGTGTGAGTGTGTTGGGGAACTGGCAGCGTGTGGTCGAAGGCTGATCTTGCCTGTACCGCACCGTCCCATTCCTCCTCCTCCTCCCTGTCATGCACCTGTCAAAGCCAAAGCCACGAGGATCTGAAGAACATCGACACTTTACTGCGACAGTGACAATGACTGTCCCCTGGAGATGAGAAAGCCAGGTAACAACAGCCAATCTCAGATGTGGCATTTCTAATAATTGATGAAATGGTGTGACTTGTTTTATAGATGTTTGAGACTCAATAAAGGAATGCTGTATGTGCACACACAGACACACACACACACACACACGCACACACACATGACCCATGTGTCAGTAATGTCCACCTCTGAAATGATGGATATGATGTGGTTTGCAGACTTGATCGATTGTATGCTGGTTATCTATGGCAGCCTATCACTTGCACATGTATGCACAATGACTTTTTCATCCTGTGAGATGCCCTGAATAATTTTGGTGCATTTTTAACCCTTTCAGCACCCTGCTTTTCAGTTTATTCTTACTCTCTGTGTAGAGTAAGGCTAAACAGAACTTTCAATGTCAACTGATGTTTTCAGGTAAAATGATTTGAAGGCATCTCAGATGTTGCATGTTAGGTGGCGATTGGCCTGTTACCATCCTGGTCAATATTCACATTTTCCTTCATATCTTCTATCTTCATCATCATCATTTTCGAGTAAAGCAGCCTCTGCCTTGAAAAGCACCTCTCCATTGTATTTGATTCTTCCTGGAAAAATAAAACTTAACACTTTCCCATGATTAAATTCATTTGTTGGCAGTATATTTGACATAAATACATTGTATCATTGTTTCAGAAGTGGGAAACATTTCTTAATGTTCAAAATCACAAAATTAAAACAGTCATTCCTCAACTTTCTCAACTTAAAATTCTCTGGCTGTGTACTCCAAAAGTGAAATATTAAGGATTTAGCTGAATAACTGAAATAATAAATTCATATCTAAAATCAGATTTTATTGAAAAAGAAATGTTTTCTTAAAATTTGTAAATACAAACATCTGCTGTTGTTCTTGGCTACATCATCAATGATAGTACCATGGGTTATCAGAGGTTTTGGGTCTTTCAGCTTCAGACCCACTCACCCTGGCAAATAGACCATGAGCGATCAATTCCCAGCCTGTGTCCGAGCAATATCTGACCACAGCTTGTCCCTCCTTGTCCACAGCCATGGTGAAGCTTTCTCTGCAGCCTCTGAAGGTCTGCTGATGGCTTGTCTTTTTTTTAATTGCCCCAGTAATACCCATATACCTGCAAACATGCCACCCCCATCTGCAGCAGTCCTCCATCACTTCAGCATATTTCCCCCTTTTCCACTTGCTGGCCTCCTTCATTCGCTTATCCCAGGGAACTTTGAGCTCCAGCATAACTACTTGTTTTGATGTTTCTGAAACCTGCACAATATCCAATCTAATACTGGTTTTCACAATGTCTTTGGGGGATCTTAGCTGTTTCCGTAGATCCACCCTCATCTGCCGGTCATGTGCTGTTCCCGAGAGGCCTGCCTGCCTTTCTGATCTCCTGCTCTCACAAATGTGATGCTGCATCTACTGATGTTTGACCTGACCGATGGTGCTGCAGATGTACTCAGCTACTACCTTCAGTATTTGGTGCCAGCAGTAGGGACCCTCCCCAAGTGTTTTAGGATAGTTGGGGATGTGTTTCAGTGCCCTTGTTCCCTGGCACAAGGGACAAGTTGGTGTTTCAGGTTTGTCACAAAAGAAGAAGTTAGACAGGCCTGGCAGAACGTCATACACCCGCTGGATAAGGAACTTGATATGGACGGGTTTCGCCTTCCACAGCTACAACCAAGAGATCTTCTGATCTATCGCTTTTTCCTATCTGGTTCATGCTCCCTGTTGCTGTAGGCTCACCATCTGGTTTGCATGAAGCTCTTCAAACCTGGCTCTCCTTTCATTCTTGACCAGGTGCCACCTATCTTTGTTTCTCTTTTTGTAGTGGGCTGTTCGAATGCTGCCTATTCCTGCTCAGCCGACTGCCACAGATCCCAGCAGCACCCTTTGACACAACCATGGTTCTCCACTGCTTCCTGTGCCCTTTTCTTCCTCCCAGTCTTCACCCTGATACCAGCCTGGAAGACTTTTGGTTATTGGATTCCTTATACTGCAGCACCTCGCTTGGTTGGCAAACCACAAACTCCTCACTATGACAGTTAATAGGGACTGATAATTGAAATTATGTTTTAATGTCATAAATAATCAGAAAACTATTGCTATTGCCTGCTCCTTATAAATACTTACAATACTAATACTACAACTATTAGTCTACTACTAATACCACTATTATACAAGTACTAATGGCTCATCAGGAGTTACTGGGTACACCTGTAATGTTTCCCTCAGCTGATTGGAATTAGCCTGGCTGAGAAGTCATAAGGAGGTTGGTGTTTTCTTGTTCAGTTTAGTGTGTTTCTCCAGAGAGTCAATACCATCAGTTGACTCTCTGCTGGGTTTTTTATTTTCTTTATTCCTTTTTTCCATTGTGTGTTTGGGTTGAGTTTGTGTTGGAAGTGTTTCTCGTATTTGTTTTAAACTGTTTGAAGGGATTCCTTATTCAGCCAGATTCTATTCCATGTTAGACTGAATCCTCCCTTCCAAGTCACTTTGAACTTTGATTTCCGTTGATTTGGGTTCAATTCTTTTAACGGGCTGACCTTTTCATAAAGTTAGTGGGTGTAGGGGGGAGTTGTATCCCTATAAAAGCCTTTACAGCACCCAAGGGGTCCATTTTTTTGTTTAGATGTTTTCCATGTTGTTGTTTGTGTGTGTATGTGTGTGAGGGAGTACAGTTAGTTAGTTTCCTAAGCAACTTAATTTTCCTATTTTTGGGGGAGAAAACTGGGGAAATGTTACAGGAGTTCCACAGGGCTTTTTACTGTAAACTTAAGTCTTGATATTGGTTAGAGTTCATTAAATTGTAAGTCAAAGGTTAAATTAATGTTTGATGTTCATTACAGTGGACAAACCCTTGTGTACACACCCGCATATACCCTGCGTGCTTTCAGTCAACACATCACTCATGTTACAATCACCACAATAGAGACTCAACATCATCTTGCACATACCTGCAACTTAACAGTGTTTTATCAAGGCTTAGTAATACCACAGCCTAGAAGATAAATGTTTATTTATAGAAATGGGCTTGTTTCTGTTTCTAGTGTTTGCTTAATTCATTCCATCAAATTCCTGTTGGACCAAATAGGATGAGAGAGAAGGTGTTACATAGGACCGTACACACACTGAGATGCCTCCACTGTTTGTCCTGACTAAATGTGTTTGCTCCACTCTTCAGGTGGACACAAAGCTTGGCCGTCCATTCAGGATCTCAGTATACTGACACACACAAGTCCTCCAAATGCACTATATCAGAGTAAGTCAATGCTCTTGGATGGAAAGGTTCAAATCTTTTTTTTTTTTTTTATTTTGGAGGAAGGTAGAAGTTGGCCAAAAAAAAAAAGGGGGGAAATTTAGCCTGAGTGGCAATGGAGTTTTTATACTTAATTCTGCAAACAATCTACTTCAGATCCCATAATGTGTTTTTATTGTAATATATGTACGATTTGTATGAAATGTTAGCATGGCAAGGTGGTACAGGGTTGCTGTAGTAACATCAGTTGTTCCAGAGTCCTTGCCTTTGTCAGGAATAATTTAAAAATCATAAAATAATTTAAAAAAAAAACAATATGTAGGTGTTAGTGCACTCTGGGTGTCTTCACTTTGTTAAACAGTTGATTAAGTTAGCAAACCAGGTTATGTGTCATTCCGTCCAGTCTGCTGTACACAGGGCGACTGCACTTATCATCCTGCAGCACTGCTTCTGCCAGTTTGTTACACATGCCTGAGGATGATATAACCGCCTCATGACACTAGGGGGTGAAATGACCCGTGTTTGAAGTGCTTGTTTAAAAAGAGAGGAGAGTCCATTGCTACACACTGTTGATTGTGAGGTGCAATGACTGTACAGAGAGAAAAAACAGCCTGCTGCTTGTCATTTCGCCATTTCACTAAAACAGGGACTGATTTTAACAGTGGGATAAAAGAGGAATACAATTAGTTAGCTGATGGGATGATAAACTGGCAGTCCTTTGTCACCCATGTTGAAGATGATGATATTATTGATGACAATTATAAAATGAACACTTACAACGCTAATGATAATAACTAGGATCCTGTCATTTCCTTCTCTAATCAGTCTTGTGTTAGCAGTTATTCAAAAGTCTTTTTCCTTGAAGAATGTTATGTTTGCCTTTACAAACATTTGCACTTGATCCTGTTTAAGCTCTAACATTGCCTGTCGATAGCAGAAATGTGTTTATAATAGCACGGTGGAATTAGGATTAATGCCCCTTAAAGAAATCAGTGGTTGACTACCCCCTTATTCATAATTCTTGAACTGTTTGAGGCAAAGTTTGCCACTGCTCCCATCACATGTATACCTCTGTGTTTGCCTGGCCTGTGTGAGAAGGTGTAATGTGGGTAAAGAGGTGACAAGCCAGGCAAGTTTGCCAGGATTAGCAATTAAAAACTGTGCTGCTCAACTGTAAATTAAAACCTAAATGACCCTGGGCACAATCTCATACAGTGCCCAATAGGATCATTTTATATCCAGATCTCTGATTACCTCATTTTATAGGCAAGGTTACCGACCTCAGAATCAATCTTTCTGATTGGCTTAATGACCATGGTTCTGACCTCATTATCCTTGCCCCTCTGACCGCCTCTATCCCCTCACTCATTTATCTCCTCTTTCCCCTTTCGTTCGTTTTCCACAGTAAGACCTGTATATCAGGCTGATACTGGTCTTTGGTTAAAAGTCGGATATTGGCCTGTCATGTCATCCTCATGGTATGATAGACGTTCTTCTGTGGCTGCTGCTAGTTCAAGTATATACTGTGGATAATAAAGAGCAGGAGCTTCAGTGTCTTCTTCAGACAGGATGAGCTGAGCAGCTGTGTAAAGGGCCAGTTTAAGATAATAAGGAATTTTCTGAATGACTCTACAGGGTAGTCTCGGAATTAAAACGTAGAACTGAAGGTGAGGGCAAAAGGTGTCCTTTAATTTCATTATTCTGACTGTGAGTAATGAAACTTCATCAGCCTATAGGTAGGTTGAAGTCACATGATCCCAAGGACACCCGAAAGTCAGATGGCAGGAGGAAGTGAGGAACACTGTTTAACACTATTGCCACTCTGGTCCATATTTCTTTAGATTTTAGCCAGATGTGTAACATTAAGAAGTTAAATGATTGGAGCCATACCTCTCACGAAGTGGTCACTGCATATACAGACGTTGTCTGACTCTACTCCACCAGACTTTAGACAGAGGTTTTTAATCCTCATCTCCCGCCGTTTCTGTGTGTTTTAAAATATCACGCCTGTAATTGTCACTACTTTCAAAACTTGAAAGTAACTGTTGTTTTTTCCCCGATTTGATCGGTTGGCATAGCCATAAACAGAATCTTCAAAAAAACAGTGTGCTCACCCACAGGGAATTCTCAGTGTTTGTTCCGGTGCTGGGCCATATATAAAAAAAAAGAAAGAGCTCACAGAATGTGTATATAAGGCCCGCAACCAGGAACAATCTACATTATTGTCTTTTCTCAAACAAGATGACAGAAATACCACAGCCAAACATTTTTCGGCTCAGCCTTCTTCAGTGACTGCATGCAGTCAACGTGAATATTAATGTGAAAAATGCAGTCATGTTTCATATAGAGCCATTGCTGTCACATGACAGGGAACAGTAGGAAAAAATAGCAATAACACAGTCATCACGTTTGAGAAAAGAAATAAAGAAATGAAGATTATTCCTGGTTGCGGCCTTATATACACATTCAGTGAGCTCTTTTTTTTGGATGTGGATATATACACATAGCCATAAACAGAACAAAATTTTGGCATTTTGATATCGCTTCTCAATGTAGGAATCACTTCCTGCCCTCCATTTGCATCCATCCATCTGAAACCTACCTATAGAATTTTTTTTTTCTAATTTTGCTGTTTCTCATACAATATTTCAAAATGTGCATCCAATATTTTAATGGAAACTTGGCTACTGACAAGCTGTAGACTACATACTTTACTTTGGATGTATTGTACTTTGAATTGTGACATGAAAATGGTCAACTTTATTCACACTGAGCACATAAGGCAAACAGAATCATTATGTCAGTAGTAGCAGGCCTAAGGGCTTCCGATTCCATATCACTTAATTTAATCCTTCGTCTTTTCCCCCCTGCTGCATATTTTCTTTGGCAATGTTTAAATATCACTCTCAAGGTTGTGGCTATTTGGAGTTGTTGTCTTTCCTTCCTGTCTCTCGCTCTCTCTCTCTCACTCTCTCTGGACCCTACAGTGAAGAATATCAAAACACTGTTTATGAGATGCATTCAATTACAAAAATACCCAGAGAGTCCTCAAGAAGGTCTTTTGTGAGACAAACTCTTCTTGATACAGAGACTAAGACCTAAGAAATTCTCTTTCACGCTAAGTGTTTTTGAAGTAAGAGTCTACAATTTTAGCAGTTAATATTTCTGAACCCTCTCATTTCTACTTCAACTGAAGTATGTTCTTTGTACTCTGAGTTGTGCTGTACTCTTAAGCGCATCAATTACTGCCTATTATTTATTCTACAAGTCGATATGAGAAACTTGTAAGTGGTTATGAAACAACCTGAATATAAAACCTATGTCTCACACCTTACCTACATTGGCAAATGAGACCATTGGCAAGGAGATTGGAGATTGCTGTCCTGTTTTATACAACACCTTTGCCTGGTCCACTCAGAAATGCTACAAAATGATTTACAGCACGTAGACAATTTTCTTGTTTATGAACATGATCGATCCATTGTGTTCAGGTCACTGTTGATGATACGGTGGAGCGAACAGTGGCAGCAGATCAGTGCTCCCCAAATCAGTGACCTTATTTATAATGCTAATGTGCTGCTAAAAGTACTTTTTATTGCTGATTTTCCTTTTCCTTTTCTGTCTATCCTGTCTTTATTGAATCTTAAAATGCCCTTTTGGGGGTCGACACAATACAATTTTGTTGTTCTACACAATAACAAATTCTTTAGATCATTTCAATATTTTGTGTTTATGGCCAAAGGGGTATTGTCTAAATAACTCTACTCCTTCACTCTCTTCCAAAACAAATGTTCATGCTAGGCAAGACCTTTAAGACAGTAAGCAGCAGTACGGCTTAACACAAAATAAGAGTTTCTTGTAGGGGCTTTGATAAATGAATAAACAGATAAGATGTGCAACAGACATCAGAGACAGATGGGTTACCTTATCTGATCTACCACTATTGGCCCACACCTTTCCATGAAAGAAAAACAAACAAACAAAAAAAACCAGAAACACCTTTCCATGAAGGATCTCCTCAATTTCTGCCCTCTCCTCCTTTTTTTGAAATTTTCATTGCAAATTGCAGACATGCCTGGCATTCCAGTGACAGTGAACAAACACTTCAGCCACTTATTTCAACACATACGCGGCCACAATTAAGAAAGACTGAGATGAGATCCACTTTGCCTCAAGGTCTGAAGAGGTTGTGTTTGAATGGGAGAGTCACACACACTCTTCCACTGTCTGCTCATCTTAATCAGTGATGCCTACCAAGGAATCAGGAAACGCTACAGGATACAGTTTCACATACAGCACAGTTAGCTTGTTCCCGTGATGCTGATGAGGTTGAATTCTGACACTCAGGAAACCGGTTTTGCTTTGTTGTCATAATATCTTGCCTTTAGGGACGGATGACTCACTGTTAACAAACCGCAGAAGCATTATTACAGTCGCAGAGTAGCATCTGGTACTGCAGAGGTAAAACTTTACCAACAGCATTGTGCATCATCATCTTATGGTTAATGTGCTTTTAATTTTTTACTGGAGCAGCACACCAACACCCACTGGAAATTATTTGCTCTTAGTGACATTGCTGCTGTCATTGAGACTTCATCATTTTGTTTTTATGATTTCCAAACTTTATTTAAAGGATTTGAAGTCGACCCCTAGAAGCTGTAGGCCATGACACTGTTTTGAACTGATGAACTTGAAAATACACCTTGGAGAGAGACTGAAAATCCTTAACCCCCTAACCCTATCTGATCTTTCAGCTCTTTTACCCTCCCATGCATCACTGCCCACAAGACTAACAATATTGGCTGATACATTTTAAAGTTACAGGGTTTTCATCCCATGCTATGGAGGGGAAAAAAAGCTCAGAAACTTTGCAAGCAGCCTCCAAAGTTTCAAATAACAAAGACTGAACTCTTGTCCCCACAAAACTCTTCTCATCCTCCAAACTTGTCTCCCCTCTCTCCCTCTGACGGCGCACTTCAAACAGCTTTGCACAGCGTGTCATGCTGCATAGCAAAGAGTGACTGCGTCCCTTCCCGTGTAGAAAAGGCGCCCGGGTGTTAGAGAGCTTGTCAGTAGAAATCTGTCAAAAGTACTCAGTGGAGTTACTGGGGCCTGAGGAGTACAATACCCTCAGACTAAAAGGGTTTACCCTGCAAACCCAGACACTTCACACAGAAATTAACTTTGTGGCTCAGGAGTCCAACGCCCTGGTTGACACCCTAACCACAGTCCCCATTGTTTGGCCTTTGCAATGTACACAATACATTTCTATTTACTCTACTCCATTTTCCAGTTCAGGAATAAGCCCGAGGGCAGCTCCCTGTGCTCTCCACGCTGTCTATCCCTCCTCATTTACTTAATCACGTCACCTTTCATTTCTTTAGATAAGTAAATAGTCTGCTCATTTCCTATTGGCCTACAACAGGCTTGCTTTTAACAGGAGGGGAGGTGCTTGAATCTGACTCAACCCTACTTCTTCCCAGCTTTTCCTGCTTGAGAGTGTAACTGTCCTGGCAAAGAATTGGAGACATAACAGTTCCAAGGGAAACACACGTGATGAGCATCAGGTGAACATAAGAAAATCTGAAGATGTCTTAAGAACGTGTGAGTTTAACTTGGATTACATTCCTGGTGACCTCTGAATGGGAAAACTCAGCAACCTGTGATGGAATAAACACGGATTTAAGGTAAAGTCCTAATTTCAGAATGAATGTTTGTACTTATATAGCTTATGTGGAAAAACTTATATAGACTTTTTTCTTTTTGTATTTTTTTCCCCTTCTGTTTAAAGTAAATCATATCATAAATATGTGAGTTACTGTAAGTAGGGCACCAACATGTTTAACTTCTGGAATTTCTTAAGGAAAATTAATTGTTTTTTGGCAGAGTTAAAAGGCCAACAGTGCACTTGTTTGTCCTGCGACAAAACACAACTTTGGAAACTCCTGCTGTTCCACCTGCATGGAGATGAAAGAATGTAAACATAATGCTTCCTTCAGAAACACAGACAAAGGAGCAGATGGGGAGCAGGGAGAAAATATTGGCTTGTTTTTAAGAACAAAACGTTCAATCACAGAGAGAGAAAGAGAGAGAGAGAGAGAGAGAGAGAACGGCTAGACTCCTTTTGCAAGCTCTGCTCCACTTCTTCCAGGTTTGTAGGTGAAACACAGGAGAATGTGCTCCCAAATCCTTTGAGCAATTTTTGTAATCGGCTCTTCTAGGTCGGGGAGGTTGGGAGAGAGAAAGGGAGAGGAAAAGGAAAGAATTCAGCCAAGAAAACAAAGGACACTTTTACCTTCTTTAAGTTTTGAGGAGTTCGTAACAGTTACAACACCTTGTCTCTTCCCCTCACACACTCACAGACACACACACACACACACACACACACACACACACACACACACACAAGTCTTTCCTGTTTAAAGTCTATCCAGAAATGGGATAGTTTGTGATTTGAAATGCTCCACTTCTCAGCAGCCACCCCCTCTCACAGAATCATGTGCTTCCAAAAGATTATATTTAAGGCCTCTAAAACCCAAATCCTGGTGTTGCTGAGGCTGTTTCAAAATTTGGGCATGCCATTTAAATATGTGTGTGAATGAACTTTACTCATCAAAGACATTCAGGAAGAGATTTTAATCATAAGCACCTGACATGTTTACTTTGGATTTGGCAGAGTCAGACTGGGAAGTGAAATGTGTTTGATATTCAGCAGCTGTCATGAAGATTAGGGCCTGACTGATACATCAGACTCTCTGATTTTATCGGCCAATATCGGCCTATCGCGGATATTTCGGTAAAGGCATATATGTTCTCTGATATGCGCCAATATTAAAAGTGGATAACACTTTATAATAACTACACACTTTTAGGCATTAGTTAAGCATTACTAAATATGGAATTCATCATTAGTTAATCATTAATAAATACCGAATTATCATTTATAAAGATTATTCCTACATGAAAAGGGTTAGGGTTAGAGTTAAGGGTAGGGGTAACCCTAACCCTAAGGACTTTTAATTTAGGAACAATACTTTATAAATGACAATTCAGTATTTATTAATGCTTAGCTAATGCCTAAAAGTGTGTGGTTATTATAAAGTGTTACCTAAAACGGTTCTTAAGGCTGAAAAAAGAAGGCTTGGACAAGTGATTTAAAATTGTATAATTAAGTGGTTTGTCCAGCAGAGGGCAGTCTGTTTTTTAACACTATTTAATATTATTTAATAGATACAGTTGGCATCCTGTCATAGTTGGGGGTGGGGCATCTGCGTAGGTGAAAACAGTCCTTTCCCCAAGCTATGAAAGTGTGGAATGTACACTTTTAAAATCCGCCAAAGCACGAGTTTACTCCTAATATTGACGGGAAAAGTGCGGTCATGTTTCATGTAGAGCCATTGCCGCCACCTGACAGGGAACAGCAGGAAAACTAACAAAAAGAATCAGATTGGATGATAAACTTAATAGCCCAAAGTGTCATTCTCAGACATCTTCTGCTATCTGATTGAGTCTCCTTGAATCACTATCATATTTACATTAGATATGATTATTTAAACTTAAGCTACTTTATAATATCACTCCCCGGCCTACAGCCATTAAGGTTGTTGTGTGATCGACCAGACTTTAGCAAATTAAATGTACACTGATTTACACTGAATACACTGATCTAATCATTTCAGGATCTTAAAGTATCTTGTCATTACGTAGCTAGAAAAGGCAAATAAAATAAAGTTTAAAAAAAAAAGTCTTATTAGTGTAAGGGGAATATTTTAGGCTAAAGAAATGTCTAAAACACACTGTCATTTCACCGAGTGGGCCTAACTTTTTTGTGTAGAACTAAAATTTTTAGTCTTGAAATGTTTAAAGCAAAAAAGAAGCAAGACAATCACTACCAAATAACATAGTCTGCATTAGTTATATTCGGTAAAATCAATACAATTTAGTGAGTTACTAAAAGACAAAGAAGATTCTTTCAGGAGCAGCGAGGGTGTGCAATCTACAGTAAGACAGTGTAAAACATGGCAATAAATAATGGAGCATTCTGTAAGTTAAGTGGAGGGAGCTAACATTAGTAAGCCACCATTAACTGTACATTTGCTATGCTAACTGTTGAGTCTTGTTATTTGTAATTTGGTGCAAAATGCATAAATGTTTTTTTGAGGTCAAATGTCATTAGCGACCAAGATCATCCTTCTCCTCTCTGGTTCTGTATTTGGATTTGGTAAAATTTAAAACTTTTTAAAAAATGTATTTGACGTGCAAAAAGCCATACAGTAACTTCTCAGCACTGCAGCGGATGGTTTGTTTTCCCCCAAGTGTTTACTGTTCATCGCTTTGTCACAAGTATTTGACAAACACATTCTGCTGATATATTTATCAGCTGATATCAGAATTTGCTTACTTCCCAATATTAGTACCAGTATCACTTTTAAACATTCCTTATTGGTCGGGCACTGATGGAGATACAATTTTAAGTCCAAAATAATACACTTAGTTAGAAGATAAGATTGGAAATGTGTAAATGCTTGTTTTATGTGATTAATGTGATCATTAGGTCATCTTCTCTAGACTTGTTAATGTTAAAAATGTGAGTCAACCTTGCATTTTTTCATCTCTTCCTTTTTGGGTTGTCGAACATAGACAGCCTAATCGGTTCTCACGGGAAAAAGAACTTCAGTTTGGCTGATGCTGCAGATGCAGCAACTGTTCGTTTCTGTCATGTTTTTCTCATGCAGTTAAAAATAAATCTCAGTGCTCAGGAGTGTGCAGATACAGCTCATCAGTTAGGCTCATATCACGACTGATGGTCTTATGTTAATGTAAACACGCTTTGATTTGCACTGGACACACCAAACTACACAGCTTTGTACTTCAGTGCTGTTGCCCGAGCTGCTGGAGCTGTATTTCATAAAGGAAGAAAGAAAAGGAAAGGGTTGTTTGTTTAATAACAGTCCTTGCTCTGAAGAGTGAGGTTCACCAAGTGCCAACGTGTCAGCCTGAACTGGAATTTATGAACTACTAACTTTTGTGCTAACTTTTAAAATGAAAAAAAGTGCAGGATAGCATATCCAGCAAGTCCCACAATGCTGAGCTGAACAAATCAGAAATATGTTCACTGCTAGTGTATTATTTGTTTTCCTCTAGTATCACCTCTTCCTGCACAACATCCACAAGAACTAAAACATTTATTAAAGTTATATATAGATATGTGTTGCGCTCACAGCACTCTGTTAAAAAGAGGGAAAGTTCATGATCCACTTTGTTTCCTGAAATAATATCTTTTCATCCAACCTCATCATGGCAGCAATAATGTTTTTTCAAAATATGACTGGAACAACAAAATTGTAAATAAATGAATATTTTTGTACTTTTATTATTAGATCTACTGAATATTTCAACATGGGTGAAACTCCCATATCACCTTTTATTACCAAATGCATGCTGTAGTTGCAAACTAACTATATAATGCTGTTGAATTATTTCTGCATTTCATATCTGTACTTTATGTACTTTAGTATCTACATTTACACCCCAGTTGTTCCCAAACTTTCCAATGCCAAGACCCCCAGTCTACTCTAACATTAGATTATAGACAGAGACCACCTTTCTCAAGATTTATTTTTAAAAAATCCACTGACAATCAAGAATGAATAACTTAGTGATTTCAGAACATGTATCTTAGCTAATAATGCACAAATTTGTATTTAAATATTGAATCATTCTAAAGGCATTATCAGCTTGGTTTACAAGAAGAACAGTGTGTGTCTCTGTGTGTGTGTGTCTGTGTCTCTGTGTGTTTGTGTCTCTGTGTGTGTTTGTGTTCAGTTTGTCAAGTCTGTGTTGCCATTCTAATGTCCTTGTACACATGCAGACATGCTCTGTGTTTTTGTCTGCAGTTAAAGTTGCAAAGCCAAACTCACTGTGTTGTTAGTTGCAAGAGGTAGACAGCAGTTCATTCATCTCAATCAGCTTCAATAAGTCAAGACTAAAACTTCCACCAGAGGAAAGGAGTCCCTGTCCAAGTTGAGATAAATGTTTTGGAGGTCAAATATTAGTTTCTGAAACATCCCTGGAGGTGTTCTTGGTGGGACTGGATCAGATCAGATTGGTGCTTAAGTCACTTGCAGACAACAGCAGCTTCTGGTGAAGCAGTGATGCCTTCAGTGTCCGTTTGGGGCCAGAAGCTCTCTGCGACATTTGGTCGGATGCTTTTTAACTTTGAAAAAGTTGACTGCATTTTTAACTTCTTTTTGTTTGTTTTGTTTGATGTGATGCTGAATTTCAAATGGCTCAAATACTCATGTGCTAGGGACTGTAATAATGAGAAAATCACTATTATACATGCTTACAAATCACTTAAATTTAGACAGAAAATGAGGAATCCACAAGTTTTTATCAATTTCTCACAATAGGTTGCCTTTGTTAATAACACTGTACTGCTTCCACTTCGCACAAGCACTTTAGTAGTTAATATGTGTGTATTATTACCTTCAACCTTTGTGTCTATATTTTTTCTGTTAATTTTTTTGCTTTATTTTCAATGCTGTTCCTCTTCTCTAACAAACCCAGTTTGCCAACAGGAATCATTAAATTTGCATGATGCTTATTTTTCAGCAGCCTCTCGTCAGCATTGAGACGAACCTTTTACACAACAATAACTTTGTGTCCTGCGGAGAACCAGCCTTGGTGAGAGCTCTTCCACAATGAGAGACCGCTTGGAGGAGCTGCAGCAGACGGCTCAAGACTTTTCAGAGGCAGCAAGTGAGACTATCAACCCTTTCTCAGCAGAGGGGGATGATGACGACTCTGTGGTGGTTGGGGTCATAACGCCGCAGGCCGTGGTGTTCGAGGAGGAGCCAGTCATTGAGAATTTCCTGTCTGAGGCTCAGCAAATCCGAGATGATATCACAGCACTGGAGACAGAGGTCATTTCTGTATTGCAATTTTTCCTCATTATTTAATGCAGCTATTAACTCTGATTGTGTCGTTTGCAGATCTTTTTGTTTTGTTGCTTGATTTTTCAGAAGCATACTGCAGCTGTATCTACAAAACACTTACTTGGTTTTACTTGTCTTAAAAGAAGGAGTTTGTTTTTTTGCACATTAAGCCTTATAATGAGGATATTTACAATCATATACGATGTTCTAAAGCATTATTATCACAGCCGGCGCAGTCCTGAGAGCTGGAGCTTGTTGGTGACATCACTGCTAAGCTGAAAACAACGAAGGAGCATGAGTGCTCAGACAATCTGTCAAAAAATGCAATAAACGCTCGTTTAAAAAGACGTGAAACTGGTCGAATGAATAGTGGTGTCCTCTCATGCACTAACACTAAAACAAGAAGCTATACACGGATATGTAAGCCAAAAGCAGCTCTTCTAGCTGCTTCACAAAACAAACAAACAGACATTATATATACTGGGTTATACTGTATATTCATGTTTAGCTTTGTGTTTCAGTGTTGGTTCATGAGAGGACACCACTAAACATTCAATACATTTCCAGTCTTTTAATATAAGCGTTTATTGTATTTTTGACGGATTGGCTGAGTGCACACGCTTTCCATTGTTTTCAGCTAGTGGTGACGTCAGCAACAAGCCCTGCAGCCCTCAGGACTGCAACAGTTGTCATAATAATACTGTAGAACATTGTATATAATTGTAAATATCCTTATTATGAAGCTTAATGTGCAAAAAACCCCAAACTTTTCCTTTAAATTCTTTTTCTTATTTCCTAATCTGACCAAAAGATTAGAATATTAAATCGTGCAGCCTCTAGTTATATTTTCTATTTGCCTTTATTTGTCTAATCTAAAAAAAAAACAGGTCCTTAAGTTCACCCAGCAGCAAAAGACCCTGGTGGCAACCATGAGACGTTTCAGCGTCATGAAGAAAGAGAGCAGCATAACCCGGGACATCAAGCTCCAGGCAGAAAGTCTCCACCGACGCTTGGATGCCCTTTCAAAACAGGCCCAAAGGACTGAGGAACAGCAAGGACCTGCTGCTGCTGCGACCAGAATACAACACTTCCAGCATGCAGCGCTGTACCGCAAATTCCAGCAGGTGGGGAAGATAATCCTAAAACTTTGCTATGGAAATTTCATATAACAGATTACTTCTCTTTTTTTGGTTTCAACAATAGTGATATTTTTTTAAATGCAAATGATGTGACACACATTTCCCACTGACATTGTAGAGTAGATAAAAAGCGAGCAATATTTTAAAAAAGCTTTTAAAATTTTAAGGGAGGCAAGCAAGGAAGCATTCATACTTTGATAAATGTACTTAATCATGCCTCTTTCAATACTTCAATTCATATATGCAACAGCTTGTGCAACATGATGTCTTTGCTGTAAATGGTAAATGGACTGTATTTATATAGCGCTTTTCCAGTCTTTTTGACTCCTCAAAGCACTTTACAATGCAAGTCAGCGATCACCTATTCACACACACATTCACACACACATTCACACACTAAGGGCAGGTGACTTTTCTACAAAGATCCAACCTGCTCATTAGGAACTCATTCACACATGTTCACACTTCCAGCATGTCGTCTACCAATCAGAAGGTCGGTGGTTCTATCCATGGTTACTTGTTGTAGAAGTAGTTTGGGGTTCAGTATCTTGCTCAAGGACACTCCGACATGTAGACCGGAGGAGCATTGGTTGAACCACCAACTTTCTGATTGGTAGACAACCCGCTCAACATACTGGGCCACAGCCACCCCGACTGTAAATTCAAGTGTCAGAGACACAAACATAAATGACTCAAGCCACAAAATGTGAAATTCAAATATATTTTTCTATTTAACTCCCCTTCCTCTTCTTACTACTACCCTCTTTTTGCTATAATTACATCCAGGTAATGCTGCAGTACAATGAAGGTCTGCTGAACAAGCAGGAGCGCTGCAAGCACTTCATTTACCGGCAGCTGGAGATATTAGGTAGGAATGTGACAGAGGAAGAGGTGAATGAGATGGTGGCCACAGGAAAATGGGAGGTCTTCAACGAGAACCTGCTAAATGATGCCAGAATCACACGGTCTCAACTCTCGGAGATTGAACAGCGACATAAGGTGTGAGAAAGATGTAAAAAAAAAAAAAAACTGAATCAAATGTGAATCTCCATGTGGTGGCGGCAAGCAGTTAAATTGCTGTGGTGACCTCTATAAATGGGGAGCAGCCAAAAAAATAAGACATAGGTCTCAGAAGCCAATTGTTTTCGTTTTCAGTTGTGTTATGGCTTCCAAACAGATTTATAGGGCTTGTTTCTTGATTTTTGCATTTTAATTGAAATATGCAAATATAAAGAACTGTTTTTTTTTTTTAGCACAGCATTATTGTGCTTGCTCTAGCTGAAAGTCTCTTGTCTGAAAGCTCCAGCAGATCCAATTAGGCGCCTAATAAAACTGAAAATCGAATAAACGTTGATAAATGAAAACTACCTTCAGTGCCACAAGTCGGCTAAAATGTCTCATTCGTACTAAATAACTCCAATTGAAGCTTATTTGCAAAGTGCACACATTTGCACTGTAGCTCATTACTTGTAATAACTATTCAGTCTGTTTGTAAATTGCACTCATTACACTGGCAGTCGTCGTCTTGAGTTGACTGATAGCATGGGTGCTTGCAGGTCATTAGCATGAGAATCTTGCCCATCACCACCATCTGTCACACATAGCCTCACACATAACTACATTTAACTGACACACAGCTTTAAAAAGAAATTGATGGAAGTGAAAATTGGAGACAAGTTTGTCAACTAAAGGAGATAAAATATTGGTGCTGCTCCTTTTGGCTTAAAAATCATTGATTTAAGACAAAAAAAAATTGTAAGGATAGATACTCTGGAGGAAAACCATGGCAACAACTCTAAAACCCTGTTTAGAGGGCACAAATTTTCGAATTAAACAAAACACTTGTTGCGGTTTGGCCTTTCTTTTACATGACAACGGGGTGCCAGTGCCCGTGAAACCGCAAACATTTGAAAACCCAACCTACTCTCCGGTTGTGTAAACGCCTGTGAAAGCATCGACTATGCTAACGCTAATGCTAGCACAAGTCAATGCATTCTGCAGTAGCCACTGCCAAATTCTGATTAAACACACCACAGTGCACCCGAAGCAAGTTGAATATGACAACAGTTTGTTGAGGCAAATTTAAGTGTTTTTAGCATAATTTTAGAAGTCAAACTACGGCTGAACTTCTTTTATTTGAGGCTGCTTAGGGCTTAACAGCAACAGGAAGTAAACACCTTTAAGCAGCTCCGATGGTATGTGTTAACAAAGTTATGCATGCTACATGCATACTACAACGCTTTCGGTTGTTCATGTAAAGGCAAATTTATTTTACGTCGCAAAGGACAGACTTTTTTGCTTATTTTAGTAGGGCTGCTCATGTCTAAATGTGGCTTAAATATAAGGAGGCAATCAAAATTGGAAGATCCCACAGCACAGTGGTGCTTTGTCTGGGTGCCACCTAGTGCATGATAAATCACATACGGCCAGTCGTGATTTATGTGAGAAAAATATAGAAACATCAGCCCACACTAGAACACGCAATTTATTAGGATTCCATAAGGCTAAAAACAGAAGTAGCAAACTACGAATTTCGCATTTTGCATCATCAGATTAGCTTATAAAAAGGTGAAGTTTGTATTTATTCAGGGCTCAGGTCATGTTGCATAAAGAGCTGGATCTGTTCCTATTATTTCATTTTAAAGGGATAGTTTGCCCCAAAACGAACATTTGGTCTTTATCTACTCAACCTCATGTTGATCAGGTGAAGTTTTTCTCTACAAACTCTGCAGGAGTTTCACTGGGGAAAAAAAATCCTCAAAATAATCTTGCATACAATTGAGAAGTGCATGGTGACCAATTTTCAAGCATTTTCAAGCCACAGTGAACAGCGAAGCTAAAAAAAATGGCTTAGGTGAAGTTTTTCAAAACAACTTGGCATGTTGAAGCTTCAGGACACTTGGATTGTTTCGAACGAGCAGTATGGAGACATTTTATGGTCTTATCATGTGGATTTTTTTTTTAACATTTGAAAATTGGTCACAATTCACAACAACTGTTCTGGAGATGACTGCAACTCCTTTTGCCTCTGAAAAATCCCAGCTGTGTTTTGCGGACTGAAAACTTCAGCCCACTCTCCGAGGATGAGTAGATAATGACAAAATTTTCATTTTCAGGTAAACTATCCCTTTAAGTCCTCAAGTACCTACCTATGTTCCTAATATTTGCCATATTAATTCCATTATCCCTTTACACCAGGAGCTCCTAAGCCTGGAGAACAATTTGAAGGAGCTGCGGGATCTGTTCATGGACATTTTCATGCTTGTGGAGGAACAAGGGGCCTCCATTGAACACATCCAGTCCAATGTAGAGAGAACACAGGAGTATGTGGCGCAATCGAACGAGAAGTTTAAGCTGGCAGCCAGGTATAAGAGGAAGAACCCGATTCGACAGCTGTGCTGCTGCTGCTGCCCGCCCTGGAGATGTTGCTTGTAAAACTTTTGAATTTTTACCTCGATGGTCATTCCAAACGAGGTTTCATCAAAATAGTCTCACTTACCTGTTGGTAGTAAGCACAGTGGATTCAAGTACCATTAAAGTGAAGGTTGCGGTACTGCAGTTTTCATGTTGAACAGAGCAACAGTGAAGACAGATTCAGCAGAGCATAGAAAACAATTAGGTGGAAAGGCCAGAATTGGTATTTGAGGCACTTGTTTCTTTCAAGAGGATGTGAGGCGACTGCTATTGGAAGAGACACTTCAGTGAGTGCTACTCACCAACACTGCTGCTTATTGGAGACCTTCACTGTCATCTGACAGAGGTCACAAACAAGGGGAGACCACTGCCTCTGCCACTGCTGGATCAGCAAGACTGATATTTCACCTTTTTTTTTTTTTTTCAAAAGAGCCTCTCATCTTTTTTTTCTGCCTCAGGAGCTCCAGTTAATGACCATTTAAGTTTTTATACAGTATGTGCACTTTAAGATTTAATCCATCTTTCTTTTTTCTTCTCAGCAAAAACTAGAATTCAACATATCGCACAAATATTCCCTTTTTAGAGAGATTTCGAGACATTATGAATTTATTATATTTTTGGTCTACGTACTGATGAAAAGAGAAACCGTTTTACAATTAGTCGTCATTTCATTTGCATTTCAAAGTATGAGGGTTTTAAGTGAAAAACATTCCTTCCCTCTGTTTCAGTGGGCAGGATTCACAGGAGACTTTGAATAATGAGCCTTGATCAAAATATTTATGTCATGATGACAAAACAACAGAAAATCATTGATGTCCCTTGTTTAGAAAAGATGGAATATTTAATTTCTCTACACATTTGGAGTGATTTTATTGTTCAGGTGAAAATCTGTGGTATCCATATTTGAAATTATTTTTGAAAGTTATGTCAAATAAAAAGGAGCAATGGCTCTTCATGAGGTCAAAAGCTTTTGCCTGAAAGACTATAATGTTGTATAACTGATCAATCGACTCACACCTGTTGGCGCAAGATTGTCTCATGTTTCACCTTCTACTGAATGTTGACTTGAAAATACCAAGTCATTTTCCCTGCTGTGATAATTCATTAGTAATTCATTCCTGGAGAAACAGTCATTTCATACCTGATGTCACTCTAAACCAGCAGCAGTGACAGCGATGTTCTTCACTGATGCAGTGACCTGCGGTGTCCGATGTCAGGGACAAAATACAGGTGAACTGGGTGTGCCAGAGTATGACTGGAAAATCTGGTTTAGCTACTTTTCCAGTATAGTTTCCAAACAACTACTGTGTGTTCCTGTAGGGAACACTGTGTCAACAAACTGTTGACTTCAAGCAGATGGTAAAAAGAGCCACAGCAGTTAATAGTTTTTTTTTCCTAAGGAAAAAAGTACTCTGAAGGCTTGTAAGGAAATGTGAAGCATAGAAGCATTTTTAAGTTGAGCTTTACTTAAAGAGAAAAATGGTCCTAAGGCACCTAAGCGTGCTCAAAAATGAGATTTTCCTGATTAATTTTAGTCACCTTTCCAAGACACAAAACCTCATGTGACATCTAAAAAACCACACCAGCCACTGCAAAGCTTTATGTAGGTTAACTGTTATTAACACTTCAGGTCTGGCAGAAGAACCAGGTTGTGCGTTTACGTGGTGATTTTTGATGAGGTCATGTATTTCCCTGAATCCGATCTTCTGTGTTGCACATCAGACTCCATCTCATTAGAATGAGATATTGAAACAAATACATAAATACATCATGTATGTACATTTGAATATAAATTAAATAACAATACACTGCAAGTGAGATCAGTAGAGATTCTGTCTCCTCCCAGACACAGTGAAGAGTAATGAAATACTGCTGCAAATGGCGGAGTTCTTGAACAGCAACAATGCCATCCAGTGTTCACTCACGTAATTGCCAGTTAGGAAAACTGTCAAAATTGTGAAAAGGGCAGAGTATCACATAAATATGTAATAATTCAGGGGGCATGGTTGGGAAAAGATAACGACACTACATAAATTTTGCTCCTTAGAGTGAAAAAATAAGTATTGTGGTGGTGCTGAGTCATTATAAACAGCTGATGGAAGTCATTAGTCAAAACAAAAGAACAATACTTTCTATTTTAAAAGTACAGCCTTTTTTTCAGCAAAAAAAAAAAGAGAGAGAGGAATTAATTTTTATTTTGGTCTGTAAGTAAATACTTACCTGCTCCACAGACAAAGAAAATGTTTTTGTCATTTGCTGTCAACACAAACAGAAAGGAAACAAAGATTACAACAACAACGACATCACATCCTGCTTAACACACTCTAACACATGTATTTATGTGTGTGTGTGTGTGTGTGTGTGTGTGTGTGTGTGTGTGTGTGTGTTTGTGTAAAAGTAAAGCAGCTTTA
>JAQLOL010000005.1:18526088-18557019 GCA_029783665.1 Naso thynnoides | reverse complement strand
TATATATATATATATATATATATATATATATACACATAGAGAGAGAGAGAGAGATAGAGAGAGAGAGAGAGAGATAGAGAGAGAGAGAGAGACTGTGCTGAGCTGTAATATCACCGAAACATGCAGCATATATTCATATCTGCCATCAAAAGTAAGAGTGAGTGGAAGCAAATAGAAATGGAACATCTATATGATGGAATTGAGGGGAACACATCAAAATACACCAACAGCAGAGCAGCAAGCAGACTGATAACCGACAGCCGAGCATCAGTGATATCGGTGAGGTGAAGTGCCCGTGCAGAAAAAAATGATATTAAAAACAACACACATCTAAGCCACAGCCTGCTGACCCTGCTGCCGTCTAACAAGAGATACAAAAGTATCTGCTGCTGTACCTCCAGACCAAAGAGCAACTTTTAGCCTCAGGCTGTTTTACTTAACTTATTCTCAAATAAAAGAATATATATATTTTAGTTACACTATCTTGTGTTGTAAAATGATAGTAATTGAATGTCTGCAGACCTGAGAGAAAGCCCTTGGGGGTTTTATCCACTGTCCTTGAGAACACCGAGCCATGGGAGCCTGCACAGGGGTCAGCTCAGAAACCTCTGGAGGTCCGACTCCCAGGCAGGTCACCAACACAGCACCAGGCAGGCTGGGAGCTGCCCCATACAAAAACACTTCTTCAATGTTTACATGTTCCACTGTTGGTTCATCTTGTTTACCTCTTGCTCCAAGGTTGTTGTCCAGTATTTCATTTGAAACCATGTAGCCTGACTGTTTCTATTCATCATTGATTTAGGTTTAACTGCTGACCCTCAGACAATCTTTGAACTCCGACTAGCTGCAAATACAGGACACCTGTTTCAAGATGTAATGACCTGAAGGGAACAAGACATCTCTATTAAATTTGCACCCAAAGTGAGTCATATTTTCCACAGTCCTCTAACGTTTTGGCAAGCAAACAGCAGTGTTGCATTTCTGAGAAAGTTTATCGTCTTTCTTCTCATAGCCAAAAACACACCAATTCCTACTATCGTAAAATTGTAGTTAATGTGGTTAAAGTTGCAGTACATTACCTCTGCAAATGAGCCTGTAAGCTAACAATAACTGTAGCATGAGACTGGTAGGGAAACAACTCCACTGCAGCCATTTGCACCGGCTAGCATTTTATTTCGTTTGTTGTCGCTCTCTCTTGTAAGTCCAGTTTCAGCTGAGACCAAACGGTTGCAGGGAAAGCTGCAGTGGAGTAAACTGGTCTGTCTCAGCTCGAGCTTGAGCCGACTGACGGTGAGGCTGCACTTTAATATTTCTTTAATGTCATCTTTCATCATCATGTTGTGGTTGTGTACTGAGGTTATTTAATATTATGGGCTCTTGAATTACACCAGAATAAAAGTCTAGATTACCTTTATTTTCATACTTCCAAATACAACAAAAAGCTGCATACAATAACATAATCCATCTGTTGCAGGTTAAGCATCAAGGATACTATATTGCAGTGCTGAATTATGGCCTTTATTTGGTCAGTAACTCATTCAATTGCCCCACATTCAACCCAGCAACCACATATTCATTGTGAGTACCTCTGCCCACATTCCAGACGAAACCCATCAATCATTCCTGATTTAACGATAATGCGAACATCTGAGACACATGAAAGTTTACGGTGCTGATCATAGCTGACAGAGATACAGTGACGTCTATATGTGACTATGTACTGTAGGCTTTTCTTCTATCTGCCCTGTCAGTCACACCGCTGATCCCAAAGACTCTCCCCAAATGGCTGAACAACATCAAAGCAGCCCTCCTGTGAGTAACACCAGCTGTGGTTATAGAGAGCTGACATTACTTTACTGCCTGGTTTTATCACTGCCATCAAAATTTGAACAGAGAGATATCAGGACCCTCAAAGAGCGATAAATCAAAGAAACTGTACAGAGAACCTGGCAACAGCAGCAACAGCTACAGTGCTCGCAATGATCCAATAGTTACATTGATTTAGGCTCTTTGATCTGCAAATTCTAAATTGTAATCTGTTTACAGAGAGTTTTTGAAAAACTAAAATATGATTTCCTATTTTTGTTTGTTTCCTTGTTAGAAGTGGTCCGATTTGTCATTAGCTGACCACTATAATTAACTGAAAGTACTTAAGACTTTGCTTTATTCTACAATGTTTGAGTTTATCCAATTTCAGAGCAGTTTTGATTACAAGAGACCAATAGCCTGATTATTTGCCGCATGTAATGAGTTGATTTTAAAACAACCAGTCTCTGAGACTACCACTGCCACCGGAGGATGAGAGGGATTCAAACTTTTTTGATTACTTTTCTGATTTTATGAAATTTATTAGGATTAAACTGTGTAAAAACAATTAAGAAAGTAAACAAATAAACAACAAAGTCGACATATGGGGCATCCTGACAGCTTAGTGCTTGAGATAAGATCATGATATATGTGCTGCATAACATTCCCTTTTTCTCTCCCCATCTTTCCCATAAAATTTTCCAAACTGTCAATAAAACAAAATACCTCAAAAATAACCTTAAGAAAAGACAGTTTCATAGACATTTTCTGTTATGATAGTGAGTTAAGATCAGGCATTGGTTTACCTAAATGTGAAACACAAAAAGAAATTAGCTGAGTTAGCTGGCTACAATGGAAATCAGCTTCATTCAGCAAGTATAATAAATGCCATGCATTAGATTCTGGTTTTTAGATGCTTTCATTGTGCCTGCAGTCCCAAAATAAATGTGGTAAATATTGCTTTTCTAGTTTTGTGACCATTCAAAACACTTTACAACTCAAACCATCCTTCACACATTCACATACACGTTCATACAGTCAGCAGAGACAACCATGCATGGTGTCAACTTCTCATCAGGAGCGATAAAAATTCACTCCCACACACTCAAACACAGAGAGAAAAGGACTTGATTGCAGACCAAGAAGATATGTTCAGCAAAAACGAGGACAACAAATGGAAAAAGCTAAAAAACAAAGTATAAGTGAGTAAAATTTTATTTATATAGCACCTTTCCCTTTAAAACACAAGTTATAGAGTGCTTCACAAAAGAGAAGAAAAACACAGAAAATACAGAAAAAGCATTACAGTCAAAACATAGCAAGATAAAATAAGAAACAAAAGCATCACAGATCAAATACTGTGTGTGTTGAGTCAAGCCAGTAACACTTTGAGAAAAACCAGGTCTTCAAATGTGACTGAAAACATCCATTAGTATTGTCTATGTACAATACTAATACTACAATACTACAGTTGTTTCACCTAGTAAGTACTGTGTATATAAAAGAGGGTGATGACTCACATAAACATATAAATGAATGTTATGTACATACATTGCTTCACTGTGTATTAACACTGGCGCAGTAACTGTTTTGATGTAACAGATTTATTCTGTTTTCTTACACTTTCCACTGAAAGACGAGAAGCTTCCAGACGCGTGCAGACTTTTCAAATTTAATTCTTTTGCCACCATTTAAGTAAAAGACAAAAATAATTTTATGAATGTTAAAGTCAGTAAGGCTGTCATGCTTCTTATAAACCCTTGTGGCTTCTGCACATTTAACTTTGTTATTCATTAGAGTAGCTCTTAATAACAATCTGCCTGAGATGTAAAGCAAAACTACAGCGCCCCTGTTTTGCAAACCGGCAAATGACAAAAGTTGACTGTTATTTATTACCTAACGAAGGATGAATGTTTAAACTTAAATATTCTGTCAGAGTGATATATGAGCCTGAGTAATAAGAGCTCTGGGAAGATCGGAGCACGAGATTCGTGTGTAAGCCATCTGTGTAGTTGCCATGCAGATATAGTGAACGGTAACAGACACATACATGTGTATAGTTGCTACACTGGCTTAAAAGATATTTTCATCTTTGCTGACAGGTGGGTGGATGAATGAACACTGGCTTTAATGCTCAGCACATGTGGAACTGATGTAAAACAAAGGGGAGCATTTTAAGTTTTGTGTGTGTATGTCAGCTCACTGTCACACATTATTGCTGTTATGACATCTGTTCATGATGTAAGGACATGAAAACTCCGTACTATTTCTGTACAGTATTTCTACACTGGGGCCTTGTATTACTTCACCATGAACAAGTTGAATGATTTTTAAATTTTGATTTTGGGGGGTATTTAGCGAGTTTTATTTCATATTCATGCTCGTTTTTGTTTATTTTTAACGACTTTACAGGCACTGAACACACTCAGATTCCCCCCTTGGCTCACATTCAAGCAAGCTGTTTCCCTCTGAATGTTTCCATTTCTCCGCCAAATTATGTTGTGATACTGACAGATTTAAAGCACGACATGAGAAGATGCCCAAACACTTTCAGCTGAAATGATGCATGCTGCCACAGCTGCAGCTGTGAATGGAGCCCGCAATCATCCTGCCAATCAGTCTACATTGTGCTGTGCCTTTTATTTTAAATTTAGCATGAGAAAAAAGATTTTTCAGATGATCCTAGCGCTAAAAAGCAGAAATGAAAGAAAATTGTTAAATAAATTGTTTTGAAAGGAAAATAACTCTCCAGGTTAGATTGAGAACTTAAAGGTGCACTGTGCAACTTCTTATAGGCCTGTAAACAAACAATCGGACACAGTTTCTAAATCAAAAAGTAGCAGTTTGCACAAGCTAACTAATGTTTATTAGAGGACAAAGTAACAACAAAAGCACACTGACAATATAAACTTTAAAACCTGAGCTGTAATTTCAAAAAGTTATAGAGTGCACCTTTAATATCTGAAGAATAAAGTCTCTCAAAATCATCAATCTCAGATGAATGATGTCTTTTTTTTTAACTTAATTTTCCCTTCTTGTGACTTCTTGATGATGATAGATCATATTTCTATTCCACTTTTATGTTCAATTCAATTGCTCTGACAAAGAGTGTAATTTTAATGACCATGCTATTAATCAGTTTTCTATTAGCACGTTTAGGAAGCGGGGAGTGGCCAGCAGAGGGAGCCGATATCCCAGAATTATAATACCCAAAATTCAGTCCCCGTCGGTTTGCTTTCCTGACCATCACTTTTCCACAAAGTAATAGAACAGCCCTCTTCTCGCTTTGCACTCCAATTTTCAATCTCTCAGTTAGACAGTCCTATAGATGAACTATTCTTCAACCTCAACAGCATTCCTGTCTGTACTGCAGTGTTCAGCGCTGATGTTCTCAACAATAAACAGTGAGCGGTAGAAGGACCATCCGAGGCACAGCTGACACACACACACATCAGGGGAGAGGAGAGGTGAAAATGAACTGAGACGTGGGTGAATAAAACATGTCTCTGAGGACGTTGCCTTGTTTTACCTCCAGGTTGAAAGGGAACTGTGAGCCTCCCTGATGGTTAATCCCCTCTGTAAGGAGAGTCTCTCTCACACACACGCAAAGTAGTCATGAGCAAACACACAACATGCACCCAAATATTGCCTCAATGATGTACAGATGTGTCCTTACTTGTGATTTTGTGCATGCAAGATGTAAAACATAAAATCTCTCCCTAAGTTGATGTGTGAATTATTTTTCAAACAATTCAATATTTTCTGCAAAGCTATCACCCAATTATCAAATGATGCAAAATCAAGATCTATCTTAGAGCAAAAAAAAGTCTATGTGCAGTATTTCAACAGCTCATTCGCTTTTGAACTTTTTTTTTTCCTGTGCAAGACATTCCTTTGACCTTGTGAAGTAGCACACAAGCTATTAAGACCAATTGAGCTGATGTTGTCTCGGTCCAGTCCACTCTGTGTAACAAGTAATACGATCCTGACTCCATGCTCGGCTCTACCTTGTCATCAAACTCTGCAGAAATTGATTAGATGGCTCCCTGAGCTCGTAATGTTATTTACTCTATTGGATAACTGTGTGGGGAAACAGTTGTGCGGTGCAGTGCAGAAGCGGTAAGTGCATTCAGCACTATTTCTGCTTTCATAATCAAAAGTAAAAAGTTCAGTCTAGTCTACAAACCAGACTGAAGTGCTTTGGTGACATTAAGACATATTCTGCATGTGCATGTGTGTGTTCAGACAGTCTAGACAGTAAGAATATATGATTGTTTTAAAGCAAATGGTTATAGATTTTTTTATCGTGACACCAGGCTAGCCAACTTGGTTTATGCTAACGTGATTCACTCTCAAAGAAAATAGATTCCCACTAAGTTGAATCATCAAAAACGAATGAAACTCTTGTAAATTTAAAAAAGTACAATAAGCTTCCTTAGATGAATATTCAAAAATAACAGGATGGGATTGAATTTTCAGGCTCATGCAGGGTTTTATTTTAACAGGAAGTAACATGTGCGATTTCATTTGAAGTTGTCAACAATAAATGTCAAGAAATGTCACTATATCAGCACTCAGAGTCACGTTCCTCTGTTGGAGTCAGCAAGGAAACATCTGTGTTTTCAGTTCAGCATCTGTTGTATCTGCTTGTATCATCAATCGCCTTCAGGGACCCGATTTGTTGTCTATCAATCAAAACTTTTTTTTATTCTGACAAAGAAAAGTAACAGTTGCACTTCACTGAGAAAAAAATTATGAGAAGCATACAAGAATATTCTTTTTTCAACATATAAAAAAACAGGCTTTCACATCATTTTGATTTGCAACATAAAACAAAATTACACCTTACATAAAATGTATGGAGTTTTGCCTTCAGTGCACTGATTTTTAAGTTTACATTAGACCCTTTAATGCAACAATATGTAACTTTGACCGTGACCCTCAGCTGCTAAAAACAACGTTAATATGTTGCACAAAACAGCAATTTTATGTAAAACCGCATCGTATTTTACAGAGAAAATGTCCTTTGGTTTTCCTCTGATATCCTATGACTGATCTGCTCCAACTCTGTGATTTACGGAGGTTCCTGAAAGTAACATGTAGGCTGCCCGCAGACTGAAGCTGCAGCTGCAGCGGCGGATAGTTGTTGAGGACAGCTCTGCTAAAATGAAAGACAGACAGACAGACAGATCAGTTGTAAGACATCAGAAGAAAAATCAAAGGAAATTTTCCCCATAAAACATGATCTGCGTTTACTAAAATGGCTGTTTTGTGGAATGTATTAATGTGCATAGTTCAGTTTAGTTTCATTTTTTCGAAGCCATTAAGTTACATCAGTTACATATTGTTGCTTTAAGATAAAAGGTTGGGTACCTTAGTGTTAAAAAAAAACTGTGTTTACTAGGAATGGAGTGAAAAATTATTTTTTATAAAACCAAAAATATACTAAATATTATTTTGATAAATTAAGCAATATATTATGGTTTAACATAAAAACCCTCTCTACCATATAATTCTTTAAAAGTCTAAAATTTTGAGAATGTATGCTGTTATGCATGTGTGAGTGTGTGTGTGCATAGAGAGAGAGAGACAATATTTGTTCTGGTGCTCATCCTCAATCTGTCTCTTTATCCATGACCTAACTTCCTGTGTGTCACTGAAATCTTCCCAGTTCTCCATCACATTAATCTAACTTCATACACTGCCCCTCAGGGAACGCAGAGGAGTGTTTCCACCGGCCAGTAAAAGATAATGGCAGAACATTTAACCTCATCCGCATAAATTATCGTCTCAAATTAAAAGGGCTGAATTGGCAAAAGCTTAAAGACAAACCATAAAGCTCTGAATGAAAAAAAAGGGGGGATAAATATGATTATGATCTCCTCAGTGTATTTTTTTCTTCTCTCTGATGAAATATGCACTGTAGCTCCAGTGAGCGAGTTAAGCGGCCAACAATCATAAGTGTCACTGGGTTATGGATTACAGTGGTTTTGCCCCAGTCAGGATTCACCTCAGGGACTTCATAAAGCTCCTGACTCCTGGCCAGGCTCTCATTAGACCCACACATCCCTTTGCCCTCTATCTGACAGCCCATTGCAAGTGTCGAAGTAAATGTGTGTGTGTTGAACTTCTAAATTTGAATGAGCAAACAACGTGCATCGCGGCTGATGACAACACAAACAAAGACAAACAAACAATAAGACACAGCTCGGTGCCAGGGATGATTTACAATGGTGAGGACAGCCGTCGTGTGAAACATGTCAGTTTGGCAGCATAATCGCCACAAGTACTGCCAATTATTTATTTATCGCCATTCCTCATTAAGAAAACGAGGCTCTGGGGAGAAAATCGTATATACAATATGAGGTGAGAGACAGAGCTGGACTAAAAGGTCGCGGCGCCTTATGATTATTTTCCCAGACACAGAGACAGACGTTTCTTCCACAGCACTTATATTATTATAGTCTTTACAGTTATTCTTCCCCTTTATTTTTTTTTGTTTTTTTATTCAGTTGTACAACTTTAAAATTTAAAACGGAGTACTTTAACCTATTTAAACCTATAAATTAATTGGAAAAAGGTTGAGTTCCTAATAAAGGTTTTAGTGTAAAGGCATGAGAAATTTAACAATTTTAAGCCTGACAAACACAATAAACACCACTTTGCCACATCACTACCACTACCACCACTTAAACTATATAATTGTTTATAGAATTTTTCGCTCATACACATGTAAACATATCTTCTAAATTTATGTTGTCAAAAGTATTTGCGGCTGCTCTTTAAACTACACCCAGTATTTAAGGCAATGTCCATAATAAATCTAATGATTTATGACAAAAAAATCTTACAAGTTCAGGCGGTTCTGAACAAAATAGCAAAGAATTTACACTAATAAGCAAACTGTATCTTCAAAACGGCAAACAGGAGTTGTAGTTCTGATTAAAACTCCAGGTCTCCTTACTCTATTATCATTGTTACTCTATTTTTAATGTCTTTTGATTCAATATAACAATCACTTTTAACTTAGAAAAATCAGGAAACAAATATTTGCCATTTGAAGTGGAGGTTTGTTTTATGTAGCTTTAAAAATAAAAAATAAAATATTCACAAAATTGTTTTGTTTTGTTTTTTTAAATAAAGTATCCCCTCAATTTGCCCAATTTATGAGAATTCATACGTAAACTTCTCCTCCTCGTCAGAATAGATCAGTTGGGAAAAAATGCCATTCGCCTCACTTTTCATAATGCATTCCATTTTTCCGTGCCTGTGAACAGCCTCTTGTGTCTGTTTAAATGCAGTGTATTTAAAGGAGATAGCAGGCTTCACCCTGAAAATGTCTGCTGACACTTTAAAGACATTCACCAAACTCTGCGCTAGAAATGAAAGTGGGAAAAAAAGACTAATCATGAATAAATTTCCCTTCATCCACGTGGCCAAGATATTCTATTTACAACACATTTCTTTGGGTCTTTATATCCAGTTAATGAGATTTCAAATACATGTGAAGTGAGCGGCATTTAAATTGCTATTCAGTCTGGAGGCATGGCACTGGAAAAGGGAGGGATTCCACCAGATGACAGAAGAGCTATTACCGGACCCGCTCCGTTCGGTGAACAGAGCAGCTCTTGGAAATGCAATAAGCAGCAGGCGGTGGTGGGGATTGTTTGGGGGTTTGAGACTTATAATCTGGTGAAGGTGTGGTGCAGAAAGAAACTAGGAAAGGTGTGAAAGGATGCCAATAATAAAGAAGATGAAGAACTGTTTGCAAGAGTGAGTATCCTGGTGTTTTTAATCATCCTGTCACATAAATCTACAGGGTCAATTTTAATCCTTTTATCCCTGACGTCTCCTGTAAATGTCGTATTAAATAAAGTGAGAACAAAAACCTTTTGCCAGATGGTACAAAAATATCTCTTTGTTCCAAATATGCACTCGCATGTAGTTGTATTCAGTTAGTAGAATATTTCATTCCAAAATGTTTCACAATCTCCAAGTAGCTAAAGCTTGTGGGAGAGAGTGGACAAGCTAACTGTCATATTCTTAAAATCTCAAAATCACACTGAATTTAACTTCAGCTTCTTCAAGAAAAAAGAAACAAAACTGATAAAACAAGTCTTTTATCTTTTTTGTTTGATGACAAATCCAGAATAATGAATATGAACAATTTCCTTTAAGGTTTTTATCTATTTTTTAACACAGCCTCTCTGCACACTTTATGTTTGCAAAGATATGTATAACGACACAAATAGAACACAACCTTTAAACCTCAAAATTATGTATATTTGCTGGCGGCTGTACTCTAAAATAACTTTAATCACTGCCTCAGCTGATTGACGATGTTTTTTCTCCAACGCTGACCCTGAATCTTAAACATGGACTCACTGCTTTATACTGAGATGCAGCAACATACATTTTTCCCACGTCCCTATTGATGAAAAGACATCTGAGTGTAGAGTACAGGAAGATGAGCGGATATGACCTCATTTAACCTCTCTCTCAGAGGCAATGAGAGGAATGAATAGCGATGAGCTCGAGAGGACACAGATTTCTGGAGGTTTCGCAAGCCAGAGCCTAAGAGGTGAGTGAGAGACTGACTCAGATCAAGTGAATGTGCGAGGGCCGGAGGCTTGAGGGCCCTTTCACACGGGGGACTTGCCAAGTGCTGACAGCACCCTCCGTGACACCCCATTAGTTTTCCACAGGGACTTCAAACAACGCAAAGTCAGAGTAGATTTCAGAGTCACAGACGACTGTTTGTTTTTTAGCATTGTATACAGAAGGAGTCATATAGCCCAGTAAGCCTATGTTTACTACTTTATGGGTAAACAAACCATCTGGACTGTTAGCGGTGTGATGCTAAAGACAGACCAGTATTTTGAGATAATATGTTCTAACAAATCTATTCCTCACTATCTTAGCTAGCTAGAGAAGTGATATAATATGATGTTGTTCTCTTATACCAGTCTACACACACACTGTATACACAGTTTAGAATTTACATCATACCTCGAAAGTTTTGTTTTTGTTTTTTTTTTAAATTAAGCAATGACAAAAATCATCTAAAATAATGTGGTGCTGACAAAGGTAAGCATGCGTATTAATTTAATTAATGGGATTAAACATTAGTAATTTTTTGTTTGTTTGTTTGATATTGGCATCCTATTCTGCTATCAGCTGGTCTACTCTCAAAATATCAGCATCAGACATTAAAACACACAGTTTGAAGAGAATCAGTAGTATCAATCATATAGAAACTGCAAAGATGTCACTCTAATTTTAAATCTGTTTCATGATTGTAAAGTCTTAAATTTTCTAAATTTTCAAAGGAAGATTTAAGCAATATCACATTCACTGATGAGTAATGATATTTTGAATCTGAATCTTCTGAACTAAAACAAAACTTAAGTTGACAAAAAGAAAAAAAACAAGGTAACACTTCACTTAAAGCATTCATCTATAACGCATTATGAACATACTTATGATGTGTTATAATGCACCTATAGTATTGTATAATCATAGTTATAAGGGAGGTTAGGGCTAACCATAACCATAACCATAAAGAGAAAAGCATATAATGTAGTGTGTTCATAATGCGCCATAATGTGATATATGTTTTAATAATGTGTTATTATGCATTATAGAGTCAGGCTTCATAGAAAGTGTTGCCAAAATAAGGGACAAACATACAGTGACCAACTCTAATTTTCTTTTTTTAATCGTGGCAGATAAACTACACTTTGGAAGCCTGATAACATAATTATATTCAGATTTGCACCTCAGACCAACATTTCCTCCATTGCAATGGTGGCTGTGACACATTTAGAATCTTTTGCTACCCAAAAGTTAAATGAAATGAAGTTACATAAAAAAAGATTCCGAAATGCAAAATACCAAATGAATTACTGTTGTATACTTTTACTTTCATATAAATTAAGCTGTAATTTTAATTCGGGCTCAATCTGTTTATCAGTAACAGATTTAAAAATGTCAAAGTTCCATAATACGATTTTAACAGACAGTTCAAATCCAGTTTGGATGGGGCAATAGTTTATATGACCATGGCATATTTGATATTTAGCATGTTGCCTATCTGGCATAGAAACCAAGTACATTGTAAAATATGACATAATTTTTAATGAAGTGAGTTACAGTGCATCTGTCATCACATGCTATACTGTACTTATTGCTCTGCCCTTCCACTTCCTCTGGATGTCTCAGCTAGCACACCGCTCTGTCTCCTCCCCATTGAGGCCTTCCTGTCTCTGTCCAGGTCACCGCTGTCGGATGAAACCAATACCTGTGGATTCCTTGCATGAAAATGTGTGCAGACGTCAGCCCATGGCATCAAAATGACACAGCTGCCGTTATGCTTCTAAAGTTTCCGATCATAAATACACATTGGACTTTTATACTTTTGGACAGATGGTTTTCTAATGTAGCCACATTATTCAGAAAATGGTTTTTAGGGCTTTTAGGGTTGCTTTGCTTTACAGGAGAGCTCAGGAACCAGGCTGCAGTCTCATTCATCTTGTCAGGAACCCCGAGGTGAAAGAAAAGCCCATTCAGATACGACATTTATCATAATTTGTTGCTGTTATAAGTTGTGCTTGCTGTGACTGTGAGTTACTGTGGGACACTTTTCAACAGGTTGGTGGAGTCCAGACAGATTTGTTTATAGTTTGCAGAAACTCACAGAAAAACTGCCTTCTTTTCACTTTTACGATTATTTGTGTTCCACTTTTACATACATTACAAATCCCGATTCCCTACTAACATGTTTTTTTTTGTTTTGTTTTTACACTGAACCTAAATCATTCTGTGAGCTTATCTGATCTATAAAGTGTAAACCTATACATAGAGTTTAAAAGTCAACATTCATATGAATCATTTTTGCAGCAGTCTTTAGTAATTAACAGTTTTTGGAAGGCACTGACATACAGTAGATTTAACATAACTGACAGATTAATTCTCAGCTTCACTTCATTAGTAGTAAATATGGTTCCATCTAAAACATCTTGGCCACAAATGAATTAACAAGTACTAGAGGAGGGTTCAAATCAAATGTAGCACAAATTTTACTCTATTTTGGAAAAAATGGCTAAAGAAAATGCAAAAGAACTTTTGAAAATCCATTTCCCCTGAAGCAGATTCAGTATGTGGTGACTTTGACTTAGACTGATGGTGTAATGTTTAAGGTCACACTGACGACTTGGAATCTTGATAACTGATGACACAGAAATACCATGTGGTACCAATGTCATGCCATTTGGCCATCTTACACAAAGGTAAACAAATAATAATTTCGGACCAAACAACATTTGCAAAATAATTTACATTTCATCAGAAATTTTTCTTTGGGAAAAGCAGTATTCTTATTCTGCTTTTTTTTTTTAAAAAGAATGTTGCCAACATAAAAATGTTAACAATATATTATCTTTAAAAAAGGGAAAATTTAAACTTTGGATCAATTTAACATTTGCTTTGTCTCTTTTTCTTCCTCACCCCTTTTGCTTCTTTTCTTTTGCTCACTTGCCCTGGTCTTTTCCATCCTCCCCTCTGCTTTCCTCGAGCCTCCTGGGTCTTTACAGACAGCTGGTTTCACTGACATGTGTTTGCCAACAACGGGCCGGCGAACACTGATCACTCAATCCTTCGCTGTCCAAATATTTCTGACTGTTTCCATATCAGACCCGAATCATTGGAAACTCCACAGCATCTCTTATTCATGGCAGCCATAAATTATTCTCCCTCATATGAGCTCCAGTCACGTAAGGCAAAGCTGGAGACTGTGACATACTTGGACAGAGAGGTAACGACAGGAAGAGAGACAGAGAGGTAAACAGACAGAAAGGGTCAAAGAAAGAGATTAGCAGAGAGTCAGAAAAACATGATGTGGCAATTCTAAAGATGCTTCACCACACAGACAGACAACCAGTTAAATAGCAAAGTGCGTTCAGTCTGAAATTACTGTATTGAGGATGTATGAAGGATGCATAAACGAGAAGGCAGGAATTTCAGTGTGTCACTTAATGTCACTTAGAAGTGAACGACTGGGGGACTTTAAGTTAGGACACATATTTTATAACGCATTTACTGAGTTTGTGCTTGTTGGGTTTTTTTCTGTCAACACTTCAATCAGTGGGAGGTGGAGTAGTGAAAATCTATACTCAAGCGAAATTGCAAGTACTCCCATAAAAAATTACTCAAGTAAAAGTAAAAATTACATTTCAGAAACCCACTCGAGTTAAAGCAAAATTACCTGGTTAAAATATTACTGAAAGTACAAGTTACTTTTCATTGTAATGTTTATCAGCATGTGCGGGCTACGTGTGAATTCTGTATACTCTCTCATAGCTACTGTTAATTTGCATGTTAACATATCAGACGAAAGGGAGAGGGGATACAATAAATGTATGATAACAACTGTAAAAAATAAATAAATAAATAAATAAAATGACCAACTACATAGAAAAATCCATTCTTGTTTCACGTGAAATTGGCACTGGATAGATGATGACTGTATATTATCTTTCTATCTAAAACAAGTGCCTTAAGGGGGCCGGTATACACCTTTACGCAGTGCCCCCACTTCTAGATTTCATCCCCTAGTGTACCGGGACTTTTTACAGTGTACCGAGAACTCTCACAAGCTCCTAGTATCCTCTCCTGTCCTTCATTACATTAGGGTGCACTATGTGACACTTGCTTCTCTTCTCGCTGACTGCGTGGAACGTTGTGGAACGTGTCATTAACGTCGCTGACCCCAGGATTCCAAAGGTTGTGCTAGCTCTCCAGAACGGCTCCTGTGCAGGTTTGCTCCATGCTCCGCCATCTGTCAACAACCACCGGCTGTGTTTCAGAGTGAGTCACAACAATGTTGAATGAACAGGGGAAAGCAAAGGAATAAAAGAAAATAGTAATGTTGGTGTGGCTCCAAAGAACACAAAGACAACGCAAACTGAAACGGATTCTGGTGATGACACAGCTCTGTGACAGAAAAATATTGGCCTACATAGTCAAAAACTGAGGCAGAAAATTAAAAGTAGGCCGAGTTTTATTAAATTAATTTTGTGAAAATCAGCATTATCTGCTCGTAGGCCTATCTTTTATTCACTTTTATTCACTTCATATTACTTTAATGCTGCTGCTACAAAATAATTCATATGAAATTAGTAAAAACATGAGCAAAGTTTAGTACATTTTACACAAACTATGAAACAATTTTTGTTTTTATGTCACATTTATTTGAAACAAACACCTGTAAAAATCTGACATTTTGATATAAAATAATAAAAATATAAATATATTTCTAAGGGAATATTTTTGTTGTTTTTTTTGGCACACTAGAGTTCACTAAAATCCTAAATCCTACTCACTTATTTTGCTCAATTAGTCTTTAGTTGAATGTCTTGGGAGAGAATTTCCGTTGGGAAAAATTGGACTGAATTTTATGTTTTGAATATGCAACAAATTTCTCGCTTCATAAATAACAAACAATAAAGTTGTTCAGTTGGCTCACTTCTATGTTCTATTTAATTATCCTTTCATGGTTACAGTGCAATAAAAATCCAATAGCCCACTCAGCATATGTTGCTGAGAGCTCCCCGTCCAAGTGTGCATGCCTCCAATAAACAGTGAACGCTCTCTGTTTCTTGCCTGGATGGCAGAAAGTGTACGGATCACTGAATTGCAGTCGTTACAGTAGAGGGAAGGTCAAGACTCTTGTAAAGGTAATAGTACTCTCTTCCATCAGTTACCTGATGTGCTGACAAATACAGCAGTGCTTAACAAAATAAATGTGTTTTTAATTTTGAGATTCAAGCAGAAAGTGCAACTCCAAAATTCAGGCGACACAAGACAAAGAAAATTCCAGGACACTAACAGAAATAAGACTTATACACACATACAGTATACGGACTCATTCACAAATACTGAGTGTTACAGTCACACTCTCAGTCTGAGTTTGCATCCTAATTTTTAATTGCATGACTTAGATGAATCGACTGACTGGCCAAAGTAAACTTAAGTCCTTCTTAAACAGTGCAGATAGTTTTAAGAAACTCTAATTGCATTTTCTCATGCAAGTCAACTATTCCTTGTAGATAATTATGGTGTTTTTGGACTGAGCATCAGGGACACATTATTCTTTACGACATACAGAACCTTTGATATGGGGACACTGGTTTCCCTGATCTTTTATGATGGAATTTAGAATGGCAAATAAAAATGCTTTACCTCACAAATTTCCCTTACTTACTTTGTTTTTTTTTTACTCTAACAAAGAGGACGTCGGTAAAAGTGAGTCACCGACATAATTGTTTGAAAAAGCCTGGGTCACCACTAAATGTTGTACTCCTCTTAAAGAAGACAAAAAGATGCATCTGTAACATGTGGCTGATGTTCGAGTCTGATTGTTGTACGTTGGTCTGTGTAGGCGCTGCAAATGCTATCAGGTCGAGAGAAAGTGAAATGCGTTACTGTCACACCTCTGTGTAGTCCTATTCATCTGAATCATTATTGTGTGAGGAAATGCCATTACATTTCATTACCACGTCTACACAAAGCAGATCACACACACACATCCTGCAAACATGTTCAAGGTTATGCTCCTACAAGCAGTGTGTGGGCAGGTCAGCTCCATAATAAATCAGCTCCCTGGTTGGTTTTGTGTTGTGTATTATTGTTGAAGCCGCCATAGCTCTGCGCTTAAAGCCTCTGATCCATGAAGAGTGCCGGTGTGTGTCACAGTGATAGATCTAGTCATTACGGTGCCCTCCCTGTCTCTGTTTCGTCCCTCGTTCCATGCCTCGCACTTTCAAATATTCTTTAAAACTTCCTCTGGGTCACAAATATGAAGGTATGGTTGCTGGCTCTGCTGTTTTAACACTGATCTCAGGTACACATGAAGACAGAGAAGCTCTTGGTTGGGTTCATTCTTTAGATCAACATCAGTGTGCGAGCATCCAAAGTTTCAAATTTGCACTGGAGAAGAAATTTTTCATTGGCAGTAAAATATATTATTTGGAAATTATTACATAATACATTTTACATAATTATATATATTAAATAATGCATACATGCATGTATAAATATATATTATATATGCATATATAAAGTAAATAAATTAATGTGGTTTAACTTAGGAGGTCTGCAAAGCGGCTGAGAGTCAACGTGCTGAATCGATTTGTTTGTTTGTTTGTTTGATTGATTTATCCAGGACAGTGCACAACTCTGTCGCTGTTCCAGAGTTAGCTATAAGCTCATTTACACTGTACAGACAGAGACAGCGTCTCTGATAAGACAATAAAAATGACCAGATTAAAAACATTTACAGCAAAACACATAATCACCATACAAAAAACATCAGCAACATCAACAACAGCAATATTTCAAAACATATAAACATTGTAACAGTAAAACCCAGAAATTATTAGATGAAGTGCCGTAAGCAGGATGAGTAAATGACTGAGTAGATTTTAGCCATGATTTCATCTTAGACTTAAAATCTGTGAAGCTGCAGCGCCCTCTCTGTCAGACTCATTTGACTCGCTCCTTTTCTCGTGCTCATACATGCACAAAGTCCCCACTGTATGAAATTTTGTGATAGTGATTATTTGCATCTGTTACATACGCATTATTCACATCTATTACACCCTGCATGCCCCTCGTGATTGTTTTTTATTTATGCTTTTTTAAAGTTTTATGACATATAGAACATGTAGATTAACACCAGCGTTATTTTTTAATACAGTTCTCATTTATTTGTGAGGTTTTAAACAGACAAAACCAAAAGGTTGTGCAAAGTTTAGACTAAAACAGCCAGCTGTCTGTGGGATTGCATGCGTTGTATCTAATAACCTATAGGCTCAGATTTCTATGGATTTTTAATGCTGTTTAGGATAAAACCTAATCACTATGATTGTAGGTATCAGTATCAGCGCTCACATTTCATTCACAGCCTCGGTGTATTTGTAGATTGCATGCTGCTTACCCCACAACAGACTGCTGTTTGAACTTTCACACCACAGTGAAGAGAAACACCACATCAGGAGGTGTAAAACCACCTCAACTCACCCCCTGAAGGCCTCCAAGTGATCTCACAGTTACCTCACTGTTATGGTACATTTATAGTCTAACACATTTGGGAATCCTGTGAATTAGTTTCCTCTATACACACACACACACACACACACACACACACACACACACACACACAGGATCTGGTATACAGTGCATAGAGAGAAGTATATTGACCATGAGGCGCTTCATTGCTAATGATCTCTGTAGGGAGACAGACGCCACACATACACAAACACACACGCACATAGACTTCTTGAGTTGCATATAATTATGACTGATCTGAAAAACTCTGTATCAGGAGAAAGAGAGCTCTGTTTTGGTCTACTGTCTAACAAAGCAGCCTCCTTTAAGGCTGCATCATGCCTCTACAAAAATTCGTTGTGAATTGCCAAATTTAGAAAAGGAGCAAAGGGGTAACGGTAGCTCACAGAGGCTCTCAGAGGAGCTGCTGTGCACCTTCTAAAATCTCTACAAGATGCATCAAACAACACGAGAAGCTGAGCACGGATGATATTTGCTGGAGGTGAGCCAATGCCAAACGTGGAACTGATCCAAAGAATTGAACATGGAACACACACAATGCTTTTCAGGAAATATTTTGTTCATTAGATTCAGTTATCTTGGTTATTAGAGTAATTACTAGGTGACTTTTAGTAACTTTTAAATTTAAGATACAAAAACCATGAGGTTGTCATGTGTTACAGGGCCAAGTACATTTTTCCCATATATCTTGGTAAAAGTGTTGCACTTTTCTCAATGGCGTTTATACAGAATCCATTTCTCCCAATATTTTGCATTACAAAGGAGCTGGTAGTCATAAGCAAACCATAATAATACAATAATTAGGCTACCTAAAGTCCATTTTAATGAATATATATTGCGGAGAAAGGGCATACCTTGAAATGTTCTCAAATAATGCAAAAACTGGTTACATTTTTATAAATTTTTTAAGAGTCTGAACTTTTAAATTCATCGTTGACTTTTTCTGCAGAATATGTTTCCTTTCCAGAAGTCTTTGATTGGTTTTCATTTTGGATTCCTTTATGCTGAATATAAGAAAGCCATATGATTAATTGTCGACAGATGTGAACTGTCAAAGCAATGAGTTTCAGTTAACATTATGAAAAAACGATTGTAACAGGAAACAACCAACTAAAGAAACATTTCCTCAAAGACATTAAATGAAATAACATCAGCATGAAAGAAACTTAGAAGTTGACTCAAAAATATGTCTTTATAAATTTGTGCTTGTTTTATTTTCTCAAAATATACGGGAAAATATACTCGACTTGGAATTTAAATCAAAAGATGCATACGATGAATGCAAACCCAGTGCTTCTTTACCGTTGCATGTGGAATTCTACTGTTGTTTTTTGACATTTTAGATTATGCAGGTTGGAGGAAAATACAGAAAAGTGAGAGAGTAATATCTTTTATTCAGTATTTTAATAAGGTGGGTGTCATTTCCATGCATATATGGTGGAGTTTTTAATTGAAAATGGAAATTTCTCTATTTAAGTCCTGATTATCATAGCAGGTGGAGAGCAATTAAAATAAATGAATGGTGATGTGTTTCTGTCTGTGCATTACAAAATGCTGGAGGCATCTTAACCCACATTTATACATACCTACGTCTTTGATTCTCTGCAGGTTTCATTTAACATTTGGCCTACATTAAAAAAAAAGGAAAAAATTGGAAAAAATAAAAGTAATCATGCTGTGTGTGTGTGGTTCTTGCATGTATGCATGTGCACATCTGTGTGTGTGTGTGTGTGTGTGTGTGTGTGTACACTGGGTTAGGAAAGATGGTTTACTTTTGGCTTTTGAGTATTGAACAGCTGAGAATGCAGGAAACCCAAAAAGCGAGGGCTGTGTAGAGTGTCTGTCATCTGCCACATGGAAAACTGAAACACTCACATCATAGATCATTGTCATCTTCATCATACAGATACATAAGCACACACCCATGCACACACACACACACACACACACACACACACACACACACTTAGAGGATGAGAGGATGTAGGAGAGTCCCAGCAGGGAGGAGGAAACATCTGAGAGTTTTATTGTATTTTTTTCACTTGTTGCCAGAATTAGAATTTTACTTGCATTGAATTAACAGACACATGGACTGTTTATTGTAACTATACAGCTATATAATTATACAGTTATCAATAGTAACAGTAACGAATATGAACATATTATTTAAAAAAGAAAAAAATCTAAGTGTTGATCTTTAAAGCAACAATATGCAACTTCATGGCGACCCACAGCTCTGAAAACAAAACTGAATAATAATCATTTATAATTTATAATTTATATAAATAATTTTAGCAAAACTAGGTAATATTTTACAAGGAAAACGTCTTCTGGTTTCCCTCTGACGTCCTATGATGCTCCTATGACTGCTCAACTGCCTCAACTCTGTGATTCACAGAGATTCCTGAAAGCAGCATGTAGGCTGCCTGCAGACTGAAGCTGCAGCTGCAGCAGTGGGTAGTTGTCGGGCACAGCTTCGGTAAATAAAAGGCTGCAGACAGACGGAGCAGTTGTAGGACATCAGATGGAAAACCAGAGGACATTTTCTCCTTAAAATTTGACTCGGTTTTACCAAAATTGCTGTTTTGTGTGATGCTTTAGTTAAGCATAGTTAAGTTTTATTTTTTCGAAGCCACGAGTTGTGTCAAAGTTGCATTGTATTGCTTTAAATTTACAATTTTACGAGTTTAATTTGTGCTAAAAAATGTGCTTAAAAACAGTCACAAGACAATACATAATCACTATACAAACTATCAGTAACATTAACAACAGCAACATTTAAAAACATAAAAACATTATAACAATAATAATCAGAATTCATAAAATTTTACGAGTTTGATTTGTATTCAAAATGTGCTTAACTGAATTTCTCCATGGCTCAGAATGAACAGATTTGTTACATCCTCCATCACTGATTACTAATAAAAATGTCTAAACTGGGAAGCTAAATTGTCTCATGTGTAAAGTCTTAAGTTGCAAGAAGGTGTACAAGAATCTGGCTGCGGTTTGCAGCAGATACTTGTGAAAGTATCACTTTACCCCAAAAAAAGGAAAGCACGGGAGGCCTGTTTCATTTAGACGATGGAGTCAGTAACATAGGGCTCAGTTATCCTCTGATTGCAGCATGTTTTGTTGATATCATTATACCCCTTCAAGCAGATGCCAGCTGCTAAGGTTTAACTCCAAATGATTCTCTAAAAATAGCCATAATCCATTCATGTCTTTAAACTGTCTGATCAGATAAGATGATTTGTAATCGCACGTTAAAAAACGTTCATATGCCCAAATGTGCCATAAGGAGTTTTGTCATGAAACAAAGAATGATTTGGAATTAGGAGAATAAAAGATGGAACCAGAAAGTGAGGCAGCCAAAGACAGAAAGGCCAAATGACAAAGAGAAGAAGAGAAAAACACTCAGAGCAAAGCAGTGATGCACAGCAATGTAGTGGAGTTAGAAAGAGATCTCAGAGGTGTGTTTGACAGGAAACACAGCCGTGGTGTCATGCTATGCCCCAGTTGGGTGTCGTCTTCAACTTCAGCCCCCGCTGATGGATGATGAGACGCCAGTGGGAACCGAGCAGCGAGGCGGGGTCGGGGAATTGGAACCAGTGTCTGCAGCAGCCTCCTTAGCCATAAATTAAAACAGGACGGCAAGGATTGAATAGCACAAGTTTCTGTGTGTGTGTGTGTGTGTGCGTTGTGTGTTTTTATACTTCTACCTTTGTGAGAACCAATTTGAGTGTTAGACCTTAAAGGTGGAGACATTTTTGGTACGTGAGGCCGTTTTTGTTCAAAGAGTTCGGCGCTTATGTTAAAATTTATATAATATTTATTTTGGGTTTTTGATTTTCTGTGTCTTTTACCTTTTCTGTTGTTTGAATTTCTAATCTTATATCATTTTATCGATGTAAAGCACTTTGATCATTTTTATTTGGATGTTGTAAAGTGCTATATCAATAAATGTCAATTGATTGATTTCTTTTTTTAAACTTCAAATTTCTTTTAGTTGCATTTTTGAAGGTAAAGCTAAAACTATTTTTTTTTCCACTCTACTTTTTTGTAAAAATACATCAATAGTCTCTGTTGTGGCTTTAAAGGAAGTACTTTATTTTGTTTATTTTTATTATTCTGTAAAACCATCTCTGAACCGTATATTGGTAAAGTTACTGCTTTACTAAACTTTTTTTGTGTGTGTGTGTGTAAATGAATGGTTTAAATCTTATAATTGAAATACTCAGCACACAGACATGAGACGGGTGTCCTCACAAATAAGGAAGCACAAATGTGTGTGCCTCTGTGTGCCTGTGTGTGTGTGAGACATAGCGTAGCCGTGTGAACGATATCAGTCCTTGTGCATGCACTTGTGCGTGCTTGCCTATGCATGACTATCCGACAGCATTGACTAGCATGTGTTTGAAATCTCATATTGCATCCAGATGTCACGGCAAATCAATTCAAGTCAAAGACAGGCAAACGTGTTTCATAAGGCTCACAAACCCACAGCAGGTGCAGTCCCTTCCACAGATTTCAACAATGTGCTGGTGGCTGTAAGATGGGTGGAAAACTTCATGGACACAAATATGGTTCCAGCTTTATATTTAATTTGAGATATCAGCTATAGTCAGTGCAAGTATTATTTTTAGTATAATAATGTATAATAAAGCCCTGATAGTCAAAGACGTGGAAATAATTAAAGTTTTCATGTATCCTGTCTGGCACATGCAGCCAGTTCTCTTCACTCATTTTGCTGTGAACTTCTAATAACACTGATAGAAAAGGCAACAAAATGCACTAAACAGACAAACAAACTATGACCTAGCTCTGCTTGTACAAAGACAATTAAATACAACATTCATGTCTGGATTTTTCTGTGGTGATGCATGTTAAGTGACTGAAGATTACATATTAGTGTTAATTATAACTAGAAAAGTAAGTGAGCAAGTAAACTTAAGAGCACCTTTCAGAATCAGTTATAATGCTGCACAGTGCAAATGTGCAGGAAAAATAAGTCATAAAAGAAAATGATCTTTAAACTATAAGAGCAGACACTAACAACAGGATAAAACAACAAGATTACAGGAGTGATACACAAAACACTAAAAAGTACCACATGCTGCTGAATAAAACCAGTTAAAACAGCAAAACAATAACAGTAAACAAAAAATAAAACTACCACAATTCACAGTAATCTTGGAGATTTGAAGTGCTTAAAAATTTACAACAGATTCTGCTAATCACTCTGACTTTATGGACTTCCCCATTCAGCGATGCTCTGTTTGTCATCTAAAATGGATAAAATTATAAAGAATATGTGAACTTTATTTGTTTTCATTCAAAATTTCTTAGTCAAATAAAACAAATCTGCAAAGTCTGTCAGTGTAGCACTTATGTTACTACAACACATGATATTTACCCTCAGGCTGCTTGGTTAGGAAGCAGCAGAACTTGTGTCAAATAAAGGTCAATCCTGGAATTTAAGCCTACATTGCGTTAAAAGACGATTCAGCATATTACTGCAGTTTCCATTCGGGACTGGCAGCTGAAACTTAAATCCTATTTCCTATTTAAGCTGCCATGTTAGCGTAGTTTTAATCTTATAAAATTATTATATCACTATAAACATCCTGCAAATTTCAAGTCAAGTCTAGCACATCTGTATTTCATTAGTGTTTGAATGAACTGAGGTAAGTGGATAAAGCTGATCTCTAAATGTTCACATTTACCTCATCAAACTACTTCAAATGTTGTTGAATAAAAAATGATCCACTGTAGCGTATAATAATAAAAAATATATCAACAAAAAGATCCTGCACAAGAAATACACTGAATTTTGATTAGAATAATTGAAGCGTCACAATTATTATCAATTTGATGAAAAATTTGTCATTTTACCTTAAGAGGGGGATCATCATATTTTTACAGTGATAGGGAGTACTTGGTTACATGTAACGAAGTTATGTTATTTAATCATAAAATAAATGTAACTGTAATTAGTTATGATGAGAAAAAAGTGTAATTAAATTACAGTTACTTATGAAAATGTTGATGAATGCAAAGGGGGTTACAAGTGAATATTTTCAGTCAAAAGCTAGACTATATGCTAGACACTATTTATTTTGTTGCTTTTGATGTTTTTGATGTGCACAGTGACTTTCTTTTTTTTTAACAATTTCCAGTCAAGGCAGTTTAGTAAACTTTGATACTATTGTGATGCTTTTGATCGGTTCTCTTGTTTGAGTTTGCAACGTCTGCCAGTTCAATTAATTGACATTACAGCTCAAACCAAATCAGCCTGTCCAAGAGTTGCTGCCATGTCAAGGAAAAAAAAAAAAAACGCATCCCAGTGCTGGAAATATAAAAAGCATTTTATTTAGAAATCAAAAAAAGGGCTCAAACATAATAGTACAAGGCAAACTATGTTAACCAGCTGTTAAGATGCTATTGATATTGAAAGTTTCCATGTCAAACATAAGGAAACATCTGCAGGTGTGTAGCTTGTACAGCACTGCCTCCCACCTGAAAACATGGTAGAAATTTAGAAAAGTACTCAGAAAGTAATCAAATGCAAAAATATTCATTACTTTGATAAAGAAATTTAAATAGTTACATTACTCATTACATTTTAAATAAGGTAACTAGTAATCTGCAATCTATTACATTTCCAAAGTGACCTTCCCAGCCCTGTATGTTTGTCACCTGTTTGTTCGCTAAAGTACATCATGTATTTTTGCAGTTCACAGATTTACTTCAGTTCACACATCCACCTCAAATATGACCCAATAATATATAAAAACTTGTTTTTTCAGTCACCTCATTCTCAAGTGTCAGATCATTTGGACAAAGATAATGCTCTTAAATAATAACACATTTTTTCCCTTTGGAGAAGTTCATGGGAAAGTCTCATAAAAAATGTACGACACAAGAAGTTTGACGCATCTGTGATTTATGTTCCGTGTTCTCGTCCACCTTCTCGTCTATCTTCTCAATCAGACTCATGTGTAATGATCGCTCTCCCCACGGCCCTCGTTACCAGCACGATACTATGACCCCCGTAGGCTGCACACCAGACACACTTACACAGAGATACTCGCTCATGGAGGTCTACTGTGCTGTGCATTCCATGTGTGACATACATATATATGAAAAATATCTGCAACTGTAATGGTTTAGACATGCCAACGATTCCTTACGTTCGGTATTGAATTGTCTGTCATTCCAGCACAACTCGATCCATTATCCCAAATTTATATGACGAATAGTCTTAGGCGAAGGGAGTAGAGTGGGAAGTGAGAGGACTGAGGAGAAATATCTCTGCTGGAGAGCGAGAGAGAGAGACAGAGGGGGGGATGCACTCTGTCATAAGTCTGGTTTGGATCATACTGCAGAGAAAACGTACTTGGGGTGCACAAAGAAAACACAATAAATTACCCTCTGCTCCTCATTCATAACACAGGATTATCATCCCAAATCCATACATCACATTCACAGGCGTTTGCATTTTGCACACATGTATAGCCACATGGAAATGGCAGGACGGAGAAACGTGCACACTCAGACTGACACACGAAGCCAAAAGCCATTAATCCACTCTGTGACTGGGAACTGGTCCAAATGGGCCTGTGTGTGTGTGTGTGTGTTTAGGTGTCTGATGTTTTGGCATGAGGCAGGTTGCAATCAATCCCCCATGAAGACTAATATGATTATAACTCTATCATCTGCAAATGCACCTCTGAGGGCTGTAACTGTAGCAAAGAGCTGACATTCAGGTATAAGCAAAACATAAATGTTTGATTTTGTTTTACAGGTACCCCACTCTTTTCATATGTTTTAGGTATGCACGAAACTCAGCATCAGCTGTTGGATCGGAGTGTTTAATCTTCAGGGATTGTTTTTCTCCCAATAGCCAATTTTAATTTTCAAATATTTCAAAACTGGCTTTTATTAAATAAACAAACTGCTTAATAAAACAAAATTTACAATACAGAATGATCTACAGTACAAAAACACACAATAAAAACTAAGAAATAAACCTACAAATCTAATCATAGCATGTAGAGATAGTTCTCCTCTCCATACAGTTGACAAATTCAAATGTTTAGGATATGACTTGATTCTTCGCTCACATTCAGAGATCACACTAACTACATTCACCATAAAATTAAGTTTGGAACCACTGTTTCATTTTGTTCAAAAAACTGCTTTTTATTTACTGTCAGAAAGACACTTGCCTCACAACTCGTCCTACCATTACACGACTATGCTGATGTTGTCTGTCAGAATGCCTCTAAAACAGACCTCAAACCAGTGGTCTTCAACCAGGGGGTCGTGACCCCTAGGGAGTCAGTGGAGGTGCTGCAGGGGGTTGCCCAAAGTAGTTAAAAATTTTCATCAAAATAATTCATATCTGGGAATTAAAATTTGGAAAAAAAATTATATGGGCAATAATAAACTACTTTTTACAAACTGATAATGACTGAGTATAAAATAGGTTTAAAACAGTTGGCTCATCTTACAAACACAAGACTTTTCCAATTTTTTATTTATTTATTTATTAAATCTGGGGGTCCCTGCTCTGTTTCTCTATCGTTCAGTGGGGCCCGAGAGCTGAAAAAGGTTGAAGACCCCTGCCTTAAACTACTCAATGCTGCATAAAATAATCTCTGTGGATTTGTTCATAAACTTTAATGCATTTAATGTTTACTGGGAGGAGATTCATATGAATCTGTTTCGGTGTGCATTAATCATCATCAAATACATGTTAATACATCTCAGAGATGCAGATTATAGAGTAAAAGACGTAGCTTAAAAATGATCATGTTCATGTTTGTTCATGTTGATCGGGAAATGAGTATCTGATTCATGCACTGGCCTTGTTAAGAAATGTATGTTTATGCCAAGCATGTTTATTTAAATGAACTCTCCTCCCCTTGAATGAATTCAGAGAAAGGATGCACACACTGTATTAAAAGCTCACAGATTGCTGTGAGTCATGGCCATGAAGTTCAGTGAATTCATTGAAAGAATGAATTCACTGCCTCTTTGAACATAGTGCACATTACACATCAGTGGGTATTGAAACTATTTACATCAATGCCAAGTCAGTATATTTTTGACCTAATGACTGCAGAAACTGTTGCTGATTTAAAGATCATTCATAGTTTTTCAGTCCTTTGGGGCAGCAGCTGAAGTTGTGAGCAAAACAAGTGAAAAAAAAATTATAATAATACAATTTTTTATCTCCTTCAACAGAAGACACAAAGTAAAAAATGTGTTTCTGTCTATTCACAGATAAAAGTCTGATGTTTACTCTCCTTTTAGCTCTGCTTTTGGTCTCTACAAGGTACATATGCTGAAAATTGTTGCAAAATATTTTAAGAGTTCATTTGCAAAAACAGATGTCTGCATTTGTATTTTTTTATACTATACAAATTTTTATTAAAGGCTATGTTAATTAATTAATTACTTTTATTTGTACATTTGTGTTTATTTAGATAGTTTCAAAGATGGTTTTAATCATTTTAAGAATAGTTTTTATTTTATTTTATTCTGTTTTATTTATTTATTTATTTTTAGCACAAACACAAAATTTTTTAGACAAAATCCATAGTGCATCATGTTAAGTAAGTATAAGAAAGACCCTGAAGGGTTTCTGATATATTATGAATATAGTGTAGTCCAAGAAAACAAATTAAAATAATGAACAAAATGAACATATCAATACTCTAAAGTAGAATAGATAATAGAGAGGAGAAAATGAATTCTTTATTCAACTGTGGTCATTGGCGAGTCACAAACATTGCCCGTTGGGCGGATAGCTTGCAGAAGTTTATTCAGTGTTTTTGGCTGAAAACAGCCTAACCCTGCAGCTGCTGCAACTACTGTGAATCAGGCTGCTGAAACCAAACAACAGAGTTGAATAATGCTACAATAAATGTGCTATTCTGTAAGCTTGTTCATTTAAAAGTATTGATTAAAGCGGCTTTAGAATTATATAGAGATTCACTGACAGTATTGACCTGAAAAACCTAAATAGCAGCTTTCAGTTTCATTTTCTATCAGCAGAGTATGAGGCAGAACTGCATTAAGTAGAATGTTGTAATATTTTAAATGAGCTCATTTCTTTGAGTAAGATCATACTGAGAGGACTTTGTTGTCATCAAGTTCTAATAAGCCAATCTGATGAAAAGCACAGGGCCTGTTCACAAGGACGGATATTTAACCTTAGACATGCATGTTTTTTTAATGTTTTCAACAACCACCAGTCACACTGTGAGAAAAAGAAAAGCTCCAAGTCCATGTCCAAAACCTGTCACTGCAAGTTATGTTCTAAACAAAGAAGAACAATGTAATGATCTTTTTACCAAAACAAACCTCTGCAATACAGAAAGCAACTCAGACATGAAGCAGTTTCAAGCACCAAAAAAGGATCCACTCTCCACTTGACAATAATTCCCTCCTTCATATGTAATGAGGACGCCAGACTTCACGATATCAGCCCGCTAATAGCCTGACCAGGAAGACGCAGGGCATCAGGTAGGAACTAGTAGAAACTATCAGTGAGCATCTGGTGTGACAATTGATCGTTTCGTGTGGTGTGGTGTATCAAAATGGGCACCTCATGACAGAAAGACTAGCATGTTTGATTTTTTGTTTACCTCCTACGGTGGCTTGTCAGTAGTAGTCAGTGGTGAGGCTCTCCTGTGATGATATCACACACGTCATGAACTGCAAATGATGACTGATTGGGGAGCAACGCGGAGTCTGTCACATCTATAGACTGCAACAGGGCACGGTGGCATTAGCAGTTAGCGCTGTGGCCTCATAACTTCCTCAGGGACGGGTTAAATGCAGAGACCAAATTTCACTGGACACTGTTATTGTGTACCTTTGCCTTAATTTAGAATTCTTAAATTGCCTAATCTGACACAGTGAACATTTAACAGACAAAAAATATTGTGTAGTCTGACTTGGGCATTAACTCCACTGGGAAAAATGGTGTGATTCCCTTTTTCACACACTTTCTTTCTTATCCAATCCTGTGGCTCCTCTTATGGACATAGGACGTGTCATAAGAGGGCAACGCTATATTGTCTCTTGACTGTGGTGAAGATGACAGCAAATCATGCAGTCTCACACCTGTAACACATCATTTTCAGTTTGCCAGCTGACCACCTGCTCCCACGCTAATTTACTCCAGCCGCCTGCAACATTTCACACACAGACAAGCTCACACAAACCTTGTCAGTGGCGGCACTGTAAAAGTGAGGGGGCATTGCTGCAAACAGGGAGCTGCAGTGTGGACACCGGCTCCTTTCACACAGGAAATTTGTGAAAGAGCAGGAAGAAAAAGAGCTAAAACAATGACTGGGTGTTAGACACAAAACTGGATCAATGAAACAATGCGAGATTGTTCGAAGCTTTTAAAGCCAGAGTGTTTGATCAATCCCAGCCAGTCCACTTCTCACATGATCTCATGCTTTTCCAAACGCCCTCTTTCCACTTCAGGTCTCCCCTCTCTGTCCATGGGATGGCCTCATCTTTTCATCTGTGCTCTGTATCTGAGATGCTACTGCAGCTATGAGAGCAGCACTTCAGATTTCAGATACACCTGTTGTTGTTTCAGTGTGTTAATGCATTGATGTTTGTCTCTTCATGAAGCCACTCTTGCTGTCTCTCCACCAGTGTACATTTGATACTTTGATCCCACATTTTTGCTATCATGACACAATTTTGTATGTCAGTATGAATGTATACTTGAGGCTGTTTGCTTGCTGCTGATTTTCTTTTTCTGTTTGTCTATTTTAATTTTCATCGTCATCAAGTGACTCACTACTAGGCAGTAACTTGCAAATTTCAGAACATAATCTATTTATTAATTTAGCATATTTTTGATTTTTTTTTTTTTTTTTACATAAAGAGATGAATAGTCGCAAGGTGTCAAAGTGTAAATGTTAACAGACAAGTAATCTGCTGTAGTGTAAGTCCCTATTTCACAGGTGTCCTGCTGGAGATTTATTGTAATACTCCATGAAAAACACTGACATAAATGCTCCACCCATAAGAGACAGAAATATGCACTGAGCTGCTTTAATTTCCAAAGCACCATTGTCCACAATGAATTGATCCTGCCACTGTGGTGCTGAAATGTGATAAAACATACCAGCAGGGGGTGCTGCACAGCTTATTCCAGATTTATTAAACTTAACCAGTGTTTTGGTAACGATTACTATATGATGAGTCACAGCTTTAAACAAAAGGATGTTTCTAACTTTATGAAGTCCTTACACGGTGCTCGCAGCATATTAAAACCTGCCACAGGTCATGTATAATGAGACGTAACACCTAAACCAGTCCCAGTGGTGTTGAATAACTTTTGGCAAGCAGACCTTTAGCAACTAACATCGGCTTGGAACTTTTGCATGATTATGTGTGCCTCTTGTTGAACACTATGATCGTCAGGGCCGGGGTGGGACACATTTTCAGTCTGGGAGTTTCATGGGCAGCAGCCCACAGTGTGTGTGCATGCCCAGTATTTCTGGATGTTAATATTTTGATCATCTTATTTATTTATTCTATTTTATTTATTTAACTATCATGGTTTGTTTAATATTGACAAATACAGTAGACAGACCATCTGAGAATATCTCTCTAATGAATCAGACTGTTTATAGCGTGTGTTTTGCTCATTTGCAGCAGCCTTAGAAGGGCTTTTGTGAAAAATAAGACAGTAAGACAAAATACAACATGAGTTTAAGATAAGGCGAGAATTAATAGCCTAATAATAATAATAATAATAATACAAGATGTAGGCTACTTGTAGTCTATAAACCACAATGCACCCAAACACACATACATTTGTATGATTGAGTATGCAAATAAATATGGTTCCTATTCACACATAACCTGAAGTTATCCAGCATAACGAGCGTTACCTGTCATTATCACCACCACCGGCCCTTTGCTGGTTACTGTCATTCTCAGCGTGGTTGTTGCTTTTTAA
>JAQLOL010000005.1:18514155-18525988 GCA_029783665.1 Naso thynnoides | reverse complement strand
CAAATTCATTCAGCAGACACGTCTGGACCTCCAGTGCTTATGTGCACAGTCGCTTGAATCTAGTCCGTACAAGTCAGAAATTGTTGGGGGGGAGGAGTCAAATTTTGTTGGGTGCGCTAACAAAATCGGACTCCCCCACTTTATTAATAATACTTAATTCAACACCCACCAAATTCACTCAGCAGACATGTCTGGACCTCCACTGCTTATGTGTACAGTCTCTTAAATCTAGTCCATACAGGACAGAAATTGGTGGGGGGGTCAGATTTTGTTTGGTCTGCTAACAAAATCTGACTCTCCTGTTATACCAGCAATGTTGAATGTCAATCCTACCAAATTCACTCAGCAGACACGTCTGGACCTCCAGTGCTTATGTGTACAGTCTTTTGAATCTAGTCCATACAGGACAGAATTTTTTTTGAGGGGGGTCAGATTTTGTTGGGTGCGCTAAGAAAATCTGACTCCCCCACTTTATTAATAATATAAGATGATACACCCACCAAATTCCCTCAGCAGACACGTATGGACCTCCAGTGCTTATGGGTACAGTCTCTTGAATCTAGTCCATACAGGACAGAAATTGTGGGGGGAGTCAGATTTTGTTGGATGCGCTAACAAAATTTGACTCTCCTGTTATACCAGCAATGTTGAATGTCACACCCACCAAATTCACTCAGCAGACATGTCTGGACCTCCAGTGCTTATGTGTACAGTCTCTTCAATCTAGTCCATACAGGACAGAAATTGCAGGGGGAGTCAGATTTTGTTGGGTGCGCTAACAAAATCTGACTCCCCTGTTATACCAGCAATGTTGAATGTCAATCCTACCAAATTCACTCAGCAGACACACCTGGACCTCCAGTGCTTATGTGTACAGTCTCTTCAATCTAGTTCATACAGGACAGAAATTGTGGGGGGGTCAGATTTTGTTGGGTGCACTAACAAAATCTGACTCCCCCACTTTATTAATAATATAAGATGTCACAAATTGTGCAGGAGCACAGCATGTCAGCAAGCTAAAGAAATATTACCTTGCGTTGGAATCCTCCGCACACCCTCAAACGATCTTAATGGCCACAGTCGTTCCTTAGTATTCTCTATATGGAGCTTTCTGTAGCCAGAATACACAGTGTTAACCACAAAACAATTCAGGCTTGGGTCTCCATGATTCGAGTGATTAAAAAGTTGCCACAGTTAAATAGCCAGAAACGTATTCACTTATGTATCAATTTTTATTCATTCATCTATTTAGATTTTACTTTAATTTATTTACTTTTTGTCTTATCTATATATCTGTTATCATTTCATGTAACATTTAGAACACCATTGTGAACTATTTTATAAGTAATTTATTCCATTTATAATAGATATATAATAAATATATTAAAAATTTATCAATAATGTAATTTGCTTAATATATCTTCCAAAAATGAAAGTCTTTCAAGGTTGGGTCTTTAAAATGAAGCTGACAAATGTGTACACATCGGTATTCTACACTGTATCATGCAATTGTTATTTTTTGTACTTTTTTCACTTTTGAAAATAAAAATAATTGATAACAAAAAATCATTTTGTATTTTTACAAATCGTAGCTGCAAAACGTGAAATAGGCTCTTAGTATCACTTGCACAATATTTTAGTTATACAACTTCATGACAATCCTGTTGCCAGTTTGTGTGGCCTCTTGTTTTTTTTACAGGTAAAGTTTAATAGTGTACTTACAAACAAGTCACAAAAAGCCACGCATAGGATCATCTTTCAAGCAGCATTTTACTGCCCATATTTAGCATATGTTTTGAATGGCGACTGCTATTGGCCATGTAATTAACGTCAAAGTGGCCTGACATGTCATATAATAACCTTAATGTCCTTTTAGCATTATAACTGTTTTGTTTTTGTTTTTGTTTTTAAAGGCCTATCTTAACGCCCCACTTGTAAACTAACCCTAACCTTAACCTCCCTACCAAGATGAACAGAAAATGACCTCAAGAGCGAAAATGATCTGTGTTGTCTGCCTCCTGCCGCTGATGGGGGCGCTATTTCAGAAAACTCGTCAATTTACTCATGACCTGTCAGGTCGTTTTGATTGAAGAAGGACTTAGGGAGTAAATGGTTGGGGTTGTTGGGTAAATAGCCTTTTTTCACTTCATTCAACATTGCTGGTATAACAGGGGAGTCATATTTTGTTAGCGCACCCAACAAAATCTGACTCCCCCCGCAATTTCTGTCCTGTATGGACTAGATTCAAGAGACTGTACACATAGCACTGGAGGTCCAGACGTGTCTGCTGAGGGAATTCGGTGGGTGTGACATTAAGTATTAAGCTATTAAAATAGCCTATTAGGCGAGTCAGATTTTAGATCAGTCAGTGGGGACTTTAGTTTTCTCAGTGAATAATAATTTTATCGACACGTGCAAAACTGTGATAAAATATGCAAAATCTTCGACGAGCAGACCTCATCCTGACTTCATCATATCTATAGAATGGGGTAGTGATGCGTAGTGGGATATCCCCTCATGGTGCCTGGACAGTGGTGGATGAGAAGAGGGGAAGTGGGTTTCTAGTGAGGCCAATTTCTTCCCTGTTGCCACAACGTACAAATATGTCCAGATATGTCAGCCAACAGTTTAGTCCTCTCTCTCTGTGTCACAACATGGATTGTTTAATGAGCTGTAGCCTGAGAAGAGACATAAATTCGTTCAGTGAAATTAGCGGAACAAAAGTAAGTAAAATGAAATCTCACATAAGATCATCTTCCTGCCGATTTACAACCCTGTCATTACTCGTAGGCCCTGCAGTAAACTGAAGATGGCTGATTATGGTTGGCTACCTAACCATATTTAACCCGATTACCAGTAAATTTTCCACAGAAAACCCGTAAACTGACCACAGAGTGAAACGTGATAAGTCTTGTACGTTCACGCGAAGGGGAGTCAGATTCTGCCGGGGAGTCAGGAAATGCTACAAAGGCCCTTGCGGCCCAAATATTAGCCCGGCCCGACGGGAATATTCCCGATTCTCCAGATTAGCTACTCTGGGCCTGATAATGATCGTGATTTCAGCATAAAAATGATGATCATTGGAAAAAAAAAGATGCTGCTGCCATCAGCCTTTGGTCACCTTTTTTAAGTCTTTCACAGAAAATCCTTTTATAATGCCAATGTTAAAATACTTTCTAAGTCATCAGTGATGGTTTTACTAAAAAGTTTAATTGATTGAAGCTAGTTTGGTTTAGTTTCATCCCATTGATGTTTGAACCAAAATTGTACTTTAAAACTTTTTTTTCAAGTATATCTTTATCTGTTTTTTTCAAATTTTAAACAACAAATCTGGGCAAAAAACAAACAAACAAATAAATAGATGACACCTAAACCTTTTACATCTGTTTGCAGACAAGCAAATAAGAGTGATATCATGCATCGGATCGAGTTACATAATTAAGTCCTTACCCTTACATATATACTGGGAGAATAGATAAATAAGAAAATAAATCCATTGGTCAACCCTTTATTCCCAGCTACAGACAAGATGGTCCCATTAAGACTATATTAGAGATCTATAAAATAAATAAATAAGCACACAACTAAATAGAAAAACACAGAGAGGGACGTATCAAAATCCGTACAGTAATCCTCTGTATCTAAAAACCACATCATAAGAAACCCCACCGTCAGCATAACTGCTAGGCTGGGAGCAATATAACTCTTCTTCTTCTTCCTATTTTTTTATTTTTATTTTTTTCAGTAAGACATCAGTATCCTTGGTTTTTGCTTATGGATATGTCCTACATGCCTACCTTAACCAGCTAACCTATCTTGCTAAACTCCTTAGCTCCCATTGTGTGGAAGGTAAAGCCTAACATGATAAATCCTCACATACTTAGCTGATGTCATGGCATAAGCTAATGGGGATCCTAATAAACAATAAACATGAGGCCTTGTTGAGACAGAGGAAAAGCATCTTGTATTTGTGGGCCATACGGCTGAAGTTCCTTACAGAACAAAAACAAGGTGTTTCTTGCAACGCCCGCACTCACATATCAGTTGACTGCCGCAGGAGAAACGCCCACCCAGAGGCTTCAAGCTTAGACACTGTTTCCACAAACACAAACACTCTCACTACCTTTTAAACAATGACACATGATATTTTAACATCAGTCTGCAGTTGCCTACATCCCTCACCATGATCCCCCTCATAATTTTCCCATGCTTCCATTTCTCTGCTCTCTACCTTGACTTGTATATCTTCTTTCATCTTGCCTTCTCCTTTGGTCTTGTCTTTTATCCAAAGAACAGACAAGATAGTTTATCAGTGCATGAGATGAATAGTCCGGGACAGTAATATAGATGGTGGCTTTGACCTGAACAGGCTCCTCAAACTCGTTCCAAATCAATCTACCGCTCCATCACCGTGACCCAGAAGTCCATCCTTCTTCCCTGTCTCTATCTCCCTCCCTATCTCTTGCCAATCTCCATTCATCAGTCCCTCCATCTCCATTCTCTCCTCTCATCTTTTCTTCCAAAATTACAAGAGTTCGACTTTCCTGACAGCGAGGAAAAGTTTGTCTTTGACTGCAGTGCTTTGGAGATGAAAGAAATACATGAGAATGAATTGGACTTTTAAAGAAGCTTGCCCTGAAACCTTTTGTTCTGTCGCTCTCATGCAGTATTCATGCTCTTGTTGAACTCTCTCTAGCTCTGCTTCATTTTTTTTCCTTTTTTCATTTTAACTAATCACGGATGAAGTTAATGACCTTGAGGTTGTGGAACAGTGTGACTCACACCTGCTTCTTTTTGCTGAGTGTGTGTAAGAAGGGAAGAAGTTGCTAAAAAACCATCTGTGTCCAGCTGTTGTAAGACAATCCATCAACTTTTTTTTTTCTTTTAAAGAATGAAAGTATGTTTGTGACATATTTTTTTCCAGATGTAGCCAAAATATTTGAGCTCAGAGCTGAGAGCCACAGTCAGGTCAGAGAAGTCACATAGTTTTATGAGGCAGACTAAAACATCGCAAGTTTGAAGCTTTGTTTTAAAAAAGCAAAAAAAAAGTATAACGCAACCTGCAATTTAAAAAAGTTTAAAAATACATTTTTAAAGCAAACATAGTCATGTCTTCCTCCTTGAGGTGTTTCTGATATGTCTGAATTTACCTTTAATGTATCTTTGTCTTGTCTTCATGATGTTTTTCAGACAACACACAGCAAATCTTACAGGCTACCAAATTATAAGAAAACTGATACAGATTTCATTGGATACAAACTTGAATTGGCTGGTTTATCCTCAGGATATTAAAAATTTGAGGAAACTGCCTCATTAATTTTCAGAGATGAGAGGAAAATAAAAGAGTGGACTGGAATAACAATTTCCTGTGAGTTCAGAGTTCAGTCAGAGGCTGAGCTGAAATTGTGCAAACCGTAGAGTCGACTTCGTCTCAATTAATTAACAAATAGCTGAATAAATGTCATTATAGTGTGATACAACTGGCTGCAAGTAATCAGATGACAGTACTGGGTGGAGACATACATATACAATGTTTTTGCTGGGCAAATATTTGTTTATTCTCAATCTGACTTTTGGCCATCAAAAGATCGTGCTTATTAATAAATATATTCTCCTTTTTGATGTTTTTTTGCGAGTATGTCCACTGTTTTACGTGCATTATGTTTGCGAACAGTTAATTGTTTTGTCTTTTTTGTTATTATTTTGTCAGTTGAATATGTTAGGACCCCCTCAAAAATGAGATGGCACATCTCAAGGGGTTATTCCTAATAAATCAACCTGCACAACAAAAACAACATGCATTAATTCAGACTGTTCTTGGTCATTTTAGTTTTTAAATTATATCAACATTTGTACTGAAATGTGGATGGAAACTTGACTTAGACATGCACATAGTTGGCACCTTTGTGTCAAACAGGCTCACTGCTAAAATCTTTACAACTGTCAACCTCTTAAATTTGCTTTCTTTCCATCTGAACACATTTTTAGAATGATTGTGGAGCATAAAAACTCACTGTCACGTACACTCGCTATTCCTTTTTTTTATGTCTGACTTTGCATTTCCGATGAGAAGTGCTGAATTTGATTTTAAGAAGCCTTGGTAAGATCAGATTTTTAATAAAGGCCCTCATTGATTATATACATGATAACAGCATCTCAGTATTCCAATTCTGATTTGATTCCTGCTGACCGCAGTGACACTTCCTCACCGACAGTAATATGGTAGCTTGACGTGCCATTGAGGTGTTTTGTCAGGAGCAGAATGAGCGTGGGTTAAATCCCCTCTCGTTCCTTTTGTAATCCTGTGTCAGCCTCCCGACAGGGTATTGGAGACTTAGCAGAGATGTGAATCGATGATGGTATTTGCACAGTTCTTATCACACTGCCTATCTACTGTCATAGAAACCCAGGGATTACATTCACCTCCAGCTTACTGCTGACAGCAATGGAAGGAGGGGACAGCTATAATTCGTTTTCTTTCTTTGTATACATGAATACACACAATATTAAGTTTTTTCTCTGTGGAAATTTATCCTGACCAAATAAACTAATGAAGGTTTCAATTCAGTCAGCTGGTCACATAACAGCAGTGAGGTACAGATGTAAACACAGGATACATGGTGCTTTGAGAATTCAACAAGGATCACGACACAAAGAGCTGAGGAATGAGGAATACAAGGCGGTTGAGTGGAGAAATAATAGGTTTTATGAATCTCAATTTAAAGGGTCATTCTGTGTTTGATGAGAATGGGTAAAATTTGGGACAGGGAAGTTGAGGTGGGCATGGTTATTTGATTACGATGACAATGGACAGTAAAGCACATAACATTCAAAACTCAACACTTTATTCCTACTCATAAATTCAGCAATCTGTCAACAGGAAAAATAATAAAACAAAATTACTGTGTTGTATCATTGCAAAACACTTCATTTGCATCTCGTAGGACAGCAGTAATCTACTGGCACTTCTCTCCCCACTCCCCCCCGTTCTCGCATCAATGTTCTTGCTTTTTGACTGTTCACTCGGCCCACATTGTTGTTATCAAATGTGCTCGGCCTGCCAGATCAGCAGGGACACCAGCCTCCATGTCAACAACAGGTGTTGTAATTTCCCTCTGTAATTCTTTCAAAGTAAATGTCACAATGTCGCCCTTGCACTGGCAGTTATCATGGGACTACCGTGCAATTTTAAAAAATAAACACCCATAGTCCAAATAAGAAACAAACTACAGCAGTCAGTGCAGAGCCAGCTGCAGGATAACACCAAGAAAGTGATTCACAATGATCAGTAGGCCTATGTAACGTTTTATTGGGCTATTACTAATCAAAATTATGGTTTAGATCAATTTTTGAGACAGTTACGACAGGATTTGGGATTCAGAACATATGCTTGTAGTGCGGTATTGTCCTGAATTTTTTCCAGACGTCTGGTCACCCTATTCTGTATGAAGATAACTATTTTGCCTCTCGGTTAGCTGAAGAGCATGTGTAGTACAAGCAGTGCGGAATTAGAACAAAGAACCACAACACACATCTGTTCTCTCTACTCTGCATTCAGGGGGCCACCTCCAGCTGTCTGCATAAGAAACACTCTCTGATGCACACGCATACACACAATAAGCACACCAAAAACAACCAAATATGCAAGCTTGCATGTGCAGGATCACACACACACACCCACAGCCTGAGTTCCGATCGAGCATTGCTGTGAGTGCGAACATTAAGATGTTGTAATTTTTGGGATAATTAGTTGGCCTGTCAGTTTTATCGCTGTACCTTGCGAGCTCTGAGATTAGGCCTTAGAGACCTCCTGCTCTGCTGCACACGCTGCACTGTGCCATTGTGTGTGTGGGTGAAAAGAAGAGAGACGGGGAGAGAGAGGGGGAGGCAGAGTGAAAGCCACACAGAGAGAATTATATGCAGCTATTTAATTAGCAAAACCTCATTCACCTTCATCTCTTCCATCAGTGATTCTGAACTGCTATCACCATTAAAGAGATGGAGGTTTCCCCTCGCTCCTTTATTCTAATGTGTCTGCACACATGCAATAATTGTAAATTCATAGCTGTCATTTATATTAAAATACCCTTTGTATTCATAACTTTTTCTAAAAGTTTCAGCAATTTCAGGGTGAAAGAGAAATAATTTGATTGAAGTTTGATCCCAATTATTAAAGAGAGAAATTATTCGAATTTTAAATTTCTTCTGCACGTAATTCAGAGTCACAGTGGTTGCAGGCACACATCCCATATGTTATATGAATCAATGTCATCAACCTCTCCCTGGTAAGAATAGATAAGAAAAAAAAAATAGTTATAAAAAATATGTAAAAGAGTGGAATGATACAAATGATGACACAGCAAGGTGGTTAACGTCACAAATGAAATCCCAAAGTTTTTCATTTTTGTGTCTTCATGCACAATTACAGAACACGTATGTGCAGAAAATGCAGCAACACCTTCTGTATTGACACAGTTTCTCCAGGGATCTACATGTAACTTTGACAACAGTAGCTGAGTTTCCATCAGCCTGTTTTTATGCGCATTTTCAATTGGCACATAAAAAGGCCTGAATGGAAACACAGAAAATTCTAAAAGATCCCAAAATATCACAAAAAAGTTTTTACACTTGAGGGAGATGGAAAAGCTGGCTTATCGACAAAGGGTAAATGTGAATAAATGCATTGGAAATAGATTTAGCAAATAAAGGATGAGAATCATGTTACTTAAACGTCACTTTGGCTACAGAAGTCCTCTGCACCGGAGAAGCAATGGCGGCAGCGGCAGATGAAAGCACAAAGAATGTTTGGACTGATGAGGAAACTTTGACATTTCTTGCATTAGTGCAAGAAACAAACATAAATGCTGTATTAGATGGGAAGCAGCAACGACATTCTTTACTTGTGCCTTTAAGTAGAATGAATTTGATACAGATGATCAGTTTAAAGACAATGTATAATTAAATAAAGGAAAACAAATATTATTTGTGGAGATTTTAATATCAACCTACTAAATGTATCTAAACATAATCTTACATCATTTTTTTAGATGCATTATACAGCAGAGGGTTATTCCCATTGATCACTAAACCTAGTAGGATAACAATAATCCAACAATAATTGCCAATAATCCAGAGCCCACAAGTAAACCTAGCTTTTACATTAACGATAGCAAGGTGGTCCTTAAAAACCTGAAAGAGGTGGTGAATGAATTTAATTCCTTTTTTGTAAATGTTGGGCTGAATCTTGCAAAAACTATTAAACAACATAATAATGGACAAGCAGAAGGTGATTGGAATGGGGAAAGTAAAGTATTGCAATCTATATTTCTTGAAGAAGTGAATGAGAGTGAAATAATTTCTATTGTGACAATTTTAAAAATAAGACTTCAACGGACAGCGATGGGATTGACATGATCATTGTTAAAAAAAAACCACTGACTGCATAATTAAACCTTTAACTTACATTTTTAATCTTTCCTTTTGTACAGGTATTTTTCCAAATGGAATGGAATTTGCAAAAGTTATTCTTTTAAAGCAGGAGATAAACATAGTTTCACTAATTATAGACTGGTATCATTATTGTCACAATTTTCTACAGTGTTGGAGAAACTTTTTGTAATTAAATTGGATTATTTTATTGAAAAAAAATAATTGTTAAGTGAGAGTCAATTTGGTTTTCGAATAAATCGGTCCACAAGCTTTGCTCTAATGAAGTTAACAGAAAAAATTACCATAGGGATAGAAAGCAAGAAACACATAATTCGGGTTTTTATTGATTTAAAAAAAGAGTTTGATACCATTGACCATAAAATTCTCATTTCAAAATGATATTCATATGGAGTGAGGGGCGTGGTTTTAAACTGTGTACAAAGCTATTTAGATTATAGAAAACAATATGTGCACTTTTCTGATAATAGATCTGATTATATGAGCATTGCATGTGGAGTCCCACAGGGTTCAGTCTTGGGGCCTAAACTTTCAATTTATATATCAATGATATATGTGAAGTGTCAAAATCACTACAGTTGTGTTGTTTGCAGATGACACAACTTTTTTTTGTTCAGGTGATGATTTTAAAAGTCTTGCAAAAGGTATAGAAAAGGAAATGGTGAAACTGAAAAAATGGTTTGATGAAAATAAGTTGTCTCTTAACTTGGACCAAGCGAAGTTTATGATTTTTGGCCATCAAAGAAAGGAGGCGAATATATCACTTTCTTTAGAAGGAGTTTAAATTGACAGAGTGTCAGAATTTAGGTTCTTAGGTGTGATCATTGATGATAAATTGACATGGAAAGCTCATATAGCCCAGGTAAAATCAAAGGTGTGTAAGAATATTTTTGTTCTGAATAAGGCTAAGTAAGTGTGAAATTGTAAAGCAATGAGGATTTTATATTGCTCACTAATTTTGCCTTATTTAAGTTACTGTGCTGCAGTCTGGGGTAATACATACCCTACCAACATGAATCTTTTATTTTTACTTCAAAAAAGAGCAATGAGAGTTATTCATAATGTGGGTTATAGAGAACATACTAACAGGTTATTTATTGAATCAAGATTATTGAAACTGGAGGATTTGGTTACACTACAGACACTCAAGATGTAAAGTATTACCAGTAAAATTTGCAAAATTTGTTTATTTTTAGTTCTGATCATGAAGATCATCGCAGGAAATTTAATTTTAAGCACCAATTTGCACAAACAACTTTAAAGCAGATGTGTATTTCTGTTGCTGGGGTTAAGCTGTGGAATTCCTTAAATAGTGATTTAAAAGGCTGTTTGAACATATTTCGGTTTAAAAAAATGTTTGAAGAAAGAATTGTTGCATTGTATGAACTTGATAGTTAGGTTTTTAAATTGAGTACGTGTTGAGACAGATAATGAATTTATTTCTGTTTTTTTTTTCTCATGTTAATGTTATATTAACTACAGAGTAACTGTAATTGGGCAGACCATCTGTTTCTATTGTTTATTTTTGTCTTGAGGGAGGGGCAGGTAAAATAAGATTTTTTTCTTCCTGCTCCTTTCGGTCATGGAGTATGTTTCAGTTGATAGTTGTTTTTTGTTTGTATGATTTTGAATATTGCCATGATCGGAACGAATAAAGAAATGAATTGAAATGAAATAAATTACATTATCCTGTTGCTCTGTCTTCCTCTGCTGTGGCAAATGACACCTGACTGGAAAATGATGCGCCACCTACTGCTTATCTGGATGATCTTACTCCTAATATTTGCATAAGAGTAGTGAATGGAAACACACATATGCACATTTTCTTTTGCGGAATTTCTTAAAATTCGGTAAAAATTTAAGATATGCTTTAATGGAAACCCAACTGAAGAGCAGTACATGCTCAGGCAATGAGTTTGCAACACGATGAAGTCGGTGTTTTGGTTTTTTTTCCTTTCCATCAGTAGCAGAAGCTGAGGATGAGCAACGCAAGTAAGGAAGACAATCTTTTTAGGTTTTTTTATTTAACACATGACTGAAGCTTGTGGACATCTTAAACACCTTGTTCACTGGCTGCAGTCCATTAGCTCACATGGACTGTTAGTAATTCATTTTGCTAGACATAGTCACACACACACACACACACACACACAAACACAAACACACCCTCTCTCACACATGCACATACATGAGCACAAAGCAATTTTTCATGATTTGAAACAGGAGAAGACAAGAAATTGAATTATGTTTCATGTAAACAATAAACTCACGAGAAATAAACCTGCTGGCCCCCAAAATACTCACTGAAGCCTCTTGGCACAAAGCCTGCATGTATCACATACATATATACACTGACACTGTCTTGTTCTCTAATATACAATCTACC